>VYZS01006560.1:34660-63513 GCA_013400695.1 Neodrepanis coruscans | reverse complement strand
GGGCGCGGGGCGGCCCCCGGCGCCGGGGGGGGGGGGGGGGGGAGGGGTTGTCCCCCCCCCGCCTGGCCGGTGGCCCGCGTGGCAGCAACAGAGACCGTTTTTACTTTCGGTTTTAACCCTACAAAACCGTGTTACTCACCAAGAAGGGAGTCAGAGAAGTTAAAGTGTTACAAGATGGGGCTTGATGAGTCTATGGAGGTGAGTTTGTCGGCTTTATTCATCCCTTCGCTTGCTTGGCTTCTTTACAGGGTGCTGCAAGGAGGGCTGGTGGTAAGCAAAGCTGATGTTTGTAATTTGTTTGGATTGCATGGATTTAAGATACATATTTCAGTACTGAGCAAGTCACCTTCAGAATCTGAGACACTGCCACATTTGCTCTTCTTCATACATTTGACTTGGAAAAGAGAAAGAGCAAGGGGACTTTGTTTTTTCCTTCTGATAATGCAGTGGAGATTTGTGATACATGGAGGCAGGTCACTGGGTATCCTCTTCAGAGATCTCCTCTTTAGACTTGTCCTGGAAAGTTTGTGAGTGTCTCCTTGATGTGTTTTTCATGTGTGCCCAGGACTAGCCCAATCATCAGTTCAGTAATCTGAAAGGAAGTTTTCCCTGGTATCAGACTGGCTGAACAACTTGTTGGTTTCTTTGGGTGCTTAGTTTTCTTTTCCTCTGTGTCGTGAGCCACTTCCAAGAATGGTCTGTGCTGACACCAGAGGAACCTTCTCATTCTGCAAAGGGACAAGCAGGATGTTCTGTTACTCAAGAATCTTTACAGATGTACTAGAGCTACTAAGGTTGCTCATTTGCAAATGGCAGTGACTTCTATGTAACACAATCATCTGTTGATTCCTGCACATTTGTAGTCTCTTGCTGCAAAGACCTCTTATTGGCATTTTATTTTAGTTAAATATTTCAATTGGACTAATGGCCTAATTACAGTCTTGTCTTTTCCCATATTCCATCATATGGTATCTTCAGACAAGTGGCAGAAGCTAATCTAGTGGAGAAACACAAAGTGTTTCACTGTGGATTCAGCCTACAATTTCTATGAAGACACTAGCAACAGCTGTAAAACAATCTGAGTAAATGAATATTTTGCTAAATTGAGATCCTGGAAGACAATAAAGACGTCAGTTGCTCGGGATATAATAAGATTTCAACAATGAGCGCAAATCTCAGCTGTATCCTGTGCAAGAATTTTGACAGAAAATGTAGTGGTTGAGAAAATAGTCTAAAATAACTCCAATTCACCTCTGTAAAACTGGAGGACAGAGCAACTGAGCAGCAGGAGGGTTACACTTATTAGCAACAGGCTAAAGAGAGACACAGTGAGAAAAGTCTCTTGAGACGTTTCTGTTTCATCACAGATCTGAAGACTTAGAAGGACTGCAAGCAGTCTGAGATCTAGAGGCAGTAAACAGTACCAGACATGCTGGTGAAACTGTGTAAGGGAACTTTTTATTTGTGATAACCCACCTAGCAGCTTTTAGAAACTGGCCACTGAAACCAAAATTGCAGATGACAGATTTGTGGCTCCTGTTTGCTGTTCTCTTTCTGGTGTGTTTCAATGTGATTCATTATACCTTTTCAGCTTATTTTTTATTGCAATTTTGAGGCATCATTGTTATAGTGCAGAACAGCAGCAGAGGAAAAGGAGCCAAATGGTAATTGTCCAAATGCCCAAATGCCAGCTAACATCATTTCAGCCCTGCAATTAAAGGAATATTGTTGTAAGAGCTGTTCCAATCTGCAGTCATGTTCCATTGCTAGTGCAAAAATTGTAAAATATCTCAGAACTGACAGAGCTGGAGATGCTGCAGTATATTCACAGAGGAAACAAAAGCTACTGGATTTCTCTGTGCCAAAACTAAGAGGTTACAGTGACTTCAATGAAGGGAAATATGTGAGAAGCCATTGGGACATGTTGCTTATGGACATTCCACATACAAGAGTCCACCAGGAGGAAAAAGACGAGATATGCTGACATTAATCACATTATTGACTTTGCACACTTCAAAAAAATACTCTTAGAAGCCCTTGAAAAGTATCCCATGGCACAGGTCTATGCCAGTCAGCTGCACTGAGCTGCTCCCCTCGACAAGAATACAGCCTCTACTGAAAGGCAATGCACCCAGCTGGTCTAGATAGCTGTGTCCTGATAAAACTCATTGTTTCCTAGAAATGCTTCCCCAGCAGCCCCTAATGGCTGGCTCAGATGTAGTTGTCCATGCTGCAAGTAAAGGATTTGGACAGGCAACCCCCCCAGTTCCTTACATGCTGGGATGTGGAGAGGGCTGTGGGCCTAGTCCAGAGTTGCCAGAGACCATGTAGCTTGAAAATGCATCTCTTGGTTTTCTTGTTGATGTTTTCATCCCTGAATAAATCCACGATAAGCTATACAGATGCCAGATGCTTGACTGAAAATGTTAAAGCGGCGCTGAAGCCATATAAAAACTGCAGGAGCCTGTGCGCAATGGCCAGATACCATTTGTGGCTGGCTGGTGGGTCCACCAGATGGACAGCCATGAAAGTGAGTGACTCCAAGAAGCAGCTTGCTGAAAACCACTGCATGTCTCAGAGTACATCAACCGAAGAAGAATATTTTTATATTTGTTAGTCTTTATTTAAAAAAAAATGCAAACTCTTATAATTAATTATTTATTTTAAAACCTCCTTTAGGCCAATAATTTTGTGAAACTTAACTGTTATAACATATTGCCCTCTGATGTTAATTCACTGCCAAATTCAGAAAAGGCTGTCAGATCCAAACAAATCTGACTTTCAAAGCATTGTTCGAGTTTGCCACTTAGCTGATGCCAATCATTGGTAGCATTCAGCCTTCCTTATTGATTATCTAATTAGCTCTTCCTTATGGCACTGGCTATTTACTTTCTCCAGATTTATCTCTGTCTGAGAATTAGCTCATATCCTCCAGAAAATCATACTACCTTCAGTTAATAAATACACTCATAAGCAAACAAACTTCATCCTGCTGTTTAAACAAACAAAAAAACCAAATTTCTATTTCAAATCTGTGGTCATCCAGCCACTAAACATTGTAACAGAATTAATACAGGGTATTTTAATAAATCTTTATCTTTATGGATAGAGAACTCTCAAGATTCAGTAAGATTGTATTATCACATAAAGAGGCAATATAACCTTCATACTCTTACAATACTCCTTTTTTTAAACACACAGGTGAGTAAATTTTGGCTGCGTTTTTTTGTCTTTTTTTTAATGGGAAGGTACTGGCCAAGTAGTTTTTCAGGAAAACTCTACACTAGTGTCCAGAATTTCTCCTCCTTATCCTAAAATTATAAGCCACATTCTTGACTGTTAGATACAATCTCGTATCTACAAACAGGACAGTTTCGTAGTACACTGTAATCAAATGACACTGGTAGTTTCTAGGCCTTCCCTTATGATATTCTATTTACTCCTTGTCAGCAATCCTTTAGTTTTTCTGATATACTTCAGTTATACTGCATGCTTATTCAGGAAGCAATCTGTGTTTTCATCTTGCTTATTGCCAAGAACACCACAGGATAAAGAATCAGCCTTTTTGGGGAGATAATTGCATTACCTTATAAAGATTTGCCATTCACAGTCATATTCAATATGGGGGCTTTATTCCATTTTAAAATGTTTTCCTTATTTTATCTTGATACTATATTGTTGCAGTTCCTTAATAAAAATGCCATGTGCTGCAACATTAAATGCCTTACAGAAGCACACGGCATTGCTTCATTTCCTCCAGCAAACACGTTTTAAACTAATCAAAAAAGGATTAACTTGGAAAGATCTATTTTAAAGATCTATTTTAAAGCCATGCTAATTGACATTAATCAAATTACCCTCTAACTCTTCATTTATTGAGTGCCATATCGGCCTTTCCAATATTTTGTCAGGATGAGGGCCATAATAATTAGTCCAGTTGTTCCTTTAATCCTCTCTGAATATTGGCAGAACAACTCTCTTATTTAGCACTACTGCCTTTTCTGAATTGCTGTGGACAGTTCTGTAGCTGTTATTCATACTTGTATTAGCTTTTGCCTTGAGATAGCCCTGTTGGAATCTCAATGTTAGTGTACAAGAATTTCAGTCTCATTGCCCTTTTTATTTTCTTCCATTTTGTTGCTGTCTTTTGAAAAGCATTTTGAACTATTTCTTGATGAACAGGCCCTTAGTATATTACTGATGAAATTCCCCATGGGGTGATGCAGATGGGCTGTGAGAACAAGAAAGGAAACTGGGGAACCCTTTTTAGCTAGGGTTGTATTTGTAAGAAAAGTACTTACTGTAAAAAGAAGAATGGCATGGGCTGGATAGGAGGGCAAAGGACTAGAATCTAGTAGGCAGATTGAAATTAGCCCCTGTCCAGGATGTCCAGAGCACAATTTCAGTTCAATCTGAACACTTTCATATCTTTTAGTTCTGGATCTTTCAACAGGACCCCTTTAAGTAAGCAGTCCCTCCTGAAAAATGAGTGTGCTGTGGGGATTAGGTTATACTGGGGAGCATCAGAGAAATCTTCGACATCCATTGCATCCAGTGTTTGCCTCCTCTAGCATAATCTGCTAGTAGCAGACAAAATTGTTTTCCACTAGGCTGCACTAGGTACTAGTCACATGTTTCAATATTTTAATTCAGCCCTGTTAAACTGCTAACAGCAAAGTATACTTCTAAAAGTGTCTTTTCATCTTTAATTCATCTTTCACTTTTTTTGGCTATCTTTTCTTCAGTTTCAGTAGCAGAACCTCCATGCAAAAAGGCCAGGTGCCCCACAGCCAAGTACACACAAAGCCGCCTAATCCAGCTAACGCAGCTTCGGGAAATTGCAGAAAGGGCTGAAACAAAAGGACACAGCTCAGCACGCAACGCACATAATCTCTCAGACAGACTGCAGGGCCATGTAGATACGCTTGCAAACTCAAATATGTCTCCACAGGCGAGGATGACACATCACGTGAGAAGAAAAGATGCCTTTGGTGGACAAAGACATCCCTGAGGTAAGAGCTCTAATGAAACCAGAGTGGTATTAAAGATGTGCCTCTTTGGGGTGCCGTAGCACTGTTATTCACCTCAGCAGTGACGAGCACCAGATGAATGCATTAGTCCTGAAGCAGTACATTTCACTTAGGCACATTGTTTGCTATAGCCATTCAGGTTTCTGCCCAGTGCAGGCTTGGCCTAATTCCCTTTCCTTTCATGCAGTGCACAATCCATTTAGGGATTTATAGCAGCTTAGAGGCCCATGTACACTGCCTTGCCTCTATCTGATTTTTATTCTGTGATAAGAAGGCCTGGGGTCATGGGTTCATTGGCACTTCTCTCCTTGGTGTCATTCAAATTGCATGGAAATCTAGTTATTCATTAGTGTTTATGTTTTCTTGATGTTTACAGGTGTCCTCATCACTACTTGGAGAAGTTCCAGTATTTGCCACAAAAAGCATGTGAATATGCTCTGATGTGAAATCATAAGCAAGTGGTGCAAGAGAGACCAGAAAGGAGCAGGGGCATGAAAACAAACATGATAACAAAGTGCAAAAGCTATTTATGGTGAAAACCTTGGCCAATACAAAGTGACGTGATTCCAATCTTTGTTCACACTTATACCAGATAATACACTGATCTTTAACACTGAAAACTAAAATCTTCCTGTTTGGACATTTCCTGTGTTCCACTGAAGTCAGTATCTCCTGGTCTCTGGTCTCCACAATCACAGCAAATCGAGTTACAGACTGGAAAAGTGTATATTTGCTTCTTGTGCCTGCAGAGGAAATAACTTCTTTCCCTTTCTGTGTGGGCTTCTTTAATCATTTCAGTGTAAATACATATATTCACTCTTCTCTCTTCCTGTCAGCTTCCTGAAGAATTTAATTATGAGTAATACAAGGAGGAGAGCTACAAGTGCTATGAATAACCACCATCTTTGCTGACAGCACCATAGTGAAACTCAATGGATTCCCACTTATCCCCAAATTATTCAAATTCCTTGGATATGGTCGTATAATCCAGCAAATGTGAAGGAACCACCTGCCATATTTCACCTTACACAGAGCAAGCATGGATCTTCTGTGAACATCCCAAACAATGGAAGTAAGTATACTTCTTAAAAAGGGACATAATTAATGGGTGCAGAAACTCCACTAGCTTCACATTAAGCCTGATTTTTTAAAGTCTTTGACAACACCCATGACTGAAGGCACTAAAGAAGTAAAAAACTATGTTCTGACAATTGTGGTCCAGAGAGAACAGTGTTACACAGGTTAACACTGTGCTCTGCCAGCTCCTGAAAACGTAAATCACAGCAGAGATACACATGTGCCCATGTTTGCATTAAAAGCTTTTAGATAAAGGCAGACACCTGCTAGGAAGCGGTTAGCAAATGTCAATGCTATGGGCTCTTTTATGTGTACCTGCTGTAGCTCTAGGGATATTTACATGGTGCATGCTCTGTATTTCTGTACTATTTGAAGTTTTGGGTAGTTAGTTAAATTAAAGGCCTGATTCCTGATTTGACTGGAGTTATTGTTGTGGCAGACACTTACACTGCACTGTGCCTCGACCTCCTGGGCACTGAAAGTAGTCTGGGTTCCTATCGTTCCTGGAGGTCTGTGACTTTTCTCCAGACTGCTTTTGACAAGTTCGCATCTCAGTACATTGTTGACTCAAAGAGCAACAACAACAACAAAACCAAACAAATACAATAAGAAAATCACAAACAAACAAACAAACAAACAAAAACCCCAAACCAAGTAAATCAACATCCCCCCCAAATCACACAAAAAATCTCTCCACCTCCCCGGCCTCCAACCCACCAAAAAACAGATTCAACTTGTTCTTCTGATTATGTTCTCATTTTAGAGATAGATGGGTTATAAATAGAACTGGAAAAATAGTTTACTTTTCTGGGATCAAATGGAAGAAGTGTATTTGTTGCCCCAAAACATGTTTATTAAACAAATTATAATAATATAGTTGGATCAAATGAAATGAAGTGTTTACTTCTGTGACATTTCTCATTATCCTTTGTTAATGAAAATCCAGAAAATTCAGAGTTAGAGTTCCAAGTAGTCTGGGAAACCTGCATTTTGATTGCCTTAGTAACTAAGTAAAAGCCCAAGGTCCCATTGAACTCCTCTGAGTAACTCAGTGACCAAAGCGATAAAGTCCTGGAGCAGGGAAATTAACACCAGCTGGAAGGTGTTGGGCAGGCCCCTGAGCTGAGCAGGATCTGGGGGGTAGCATTCCTGGGAAGAGACCAAGTCACTGTATGTAAGGGCAGCTGCTGGAAACTGCCCTCCAACATAAGGGGTTCAAACCTTATTCATTCCAACTCTCTCAAGAGCTCTGACTTTTTTACTTTTCCTGTTCAATATAATTTGTTTCAACTGCATTCAGCTCCTACTTTAACGCAAGTAAGCCTGGTGTCTGTCTTCAAACACAAAAGCCTTCCAGGAAAGATGGCTTCAGCCATAAAATGGAAATATCTGTCCTTTCCTACTGTGAAACTCAATGCTTTTCAGTTGACTTCATGTCTGCAGTCCATCCCCACTTCTTGATCTTTTTGTGGATCAGCTACATCTGTCTGTGAGGGATTTGGTGCAATCATTTTGTGTTTGGATAGCTATCTCCTATCCACAGAACTGATGTTAATTTAGGAAAGTCAAGGATAAGCTAGGAAAGTCAATGATATTGTAGCTTTTCAATTTTAAAATTTGCTCTGAGATCTGGTGAATGTCAGATGTGAGTGGAAAGTGAGTACTTATGTTATTGCTGGCTGGGGATCTGGAAAGCAGAGTGTATGTTAAATTTTATATTGGGTAACACTCATCTGATGGGTGAACAGGAAAAAATTCAAAGGAATTACCAAACCAAATAAAACTAATAATAATTCAAAATGAAAATATTTTGACACAAATCTCTAGGATCGTACCCCCAGAAATATTGGTTGATAACATAAATAATAAAATATTTTGAGGTGACTGCAGTCAGCTCACAGCTAGCCCACAAATAATAAAAACAGGTAAACTTTTTGATAATAATGTCCACTGAAAATTATTAATTATTTTCATATTTGCTATCTAGAGGGTTTCTATATACTGAATTAAAATAGTGTTGTATTTTTAATCTCTATTTTTCTTATGGAGAAAGCAGACCAAATGAACTCTCCATCTACTCAGACTCAAGACTAAGAAAAATTTGAGGGCAAATTTTAAAAAGTTATTTTGCTCGATTTTTCCATTTTATTTTTCATATATAAGGCACATAGCCCTCTCTTTTCACGTTCCTGGATATTTGAATTGTCGCTTTTTTCCTAATTCTGGTATGTGAACTTCCCATAATTTTTCCTCTGCGAAACAGAAAACAATAGTGCTGAAGATGACCCTGAGAAGTAGTGTAGTCTAACCTTTGGTCTTAAGATCACCTATACCTGTCTTAATCATTTCTAATGATGGCAACTGCAAACTCTTCCTATGTAACCTACACCAATGCTTCTCTGTCCTTATTGTTAGCTAATACTGCTAGTATCGAACTGAATATCTAATTTTTCTCTTACTAATCTATCACTTATTTTATCATGGCCATTTGGACCAGAGTATTTTTCTCTTTGAAGTGACTTTTACCTACCTGAAGATTTATAGTGTACCATTTTTACCCTTTCAGGCCTTCAGTTTGGGTTATGAAGCCTGGTATTTTACAGCTTCCTAGCAGAACCTTTGCAACATGTGTTACCTACTTGTACTTTGGTAGCAAGTCATGGATAACTGCTCTTGAGGTATGGCAAGATAAACCAAACTAAAGTCAGCAATTTTTTGGATCAGTCTGATGAATGCTTCACCAAGACCATGCTTCTCTCTCTTGCTTATGAGAATGTTGTGTGAGATGGTGTTGAAAGCTTATCTAAATCCGTTGCTTATCCCCAAGCTTTGAAGCCTGTTGGCCTGTCAGGGAAAGAAGTTTGCTCAATGTGTATATTCTTCATGAGCCCATCTTCATCTAGTCTTTTTCTTTCATGAGTTCAGAAGTTGTCTGATGATTTGTTCTAGAATTTTTCTACGAATTGCTCATATTTGAGCAAAAATTAAAAAAAAAAGGAAATTGAACATATGTTTTGGCCTTATTGATATATTCCTTTAGCAAATTCCCTCTGTTAGTGAGAGGACAGATGTTTCCCTCCTCTCAAGTGTACTAAGGGACTTACAGCTGTTCTACAGCTGCTAAGTAAATTTATAGTTACCTATTGCTTGCCAATCCCCATTGTTACCCTGGTGCACAAGAAAGGGAGTAGCATTTTTTAAATATGTACATGAAGCAACAAAAATGTATTTCAGAGAATTTGATGAAAGACACCATAAAACTTTATGAAGACTATTTCAAAGACTGAGAGAAGAACAATTATTAAGATACTTTTTATTCTCTTTGAGAAGGTTACATGAATCAGTGGAAATGGAACACGGGTAATTTTCGAAGATGGGTACAACTTCTTCAAACAGCAGCATCGATTAATCTTCGCAACAAACTGTTGGTGACTGATAGTCCATCTCTTGAAATCTGCGTGACTTTGTGTACCCCAGCAAATCATGAACTTAGATCTTGATTGATTGATTGATTGAATGAAATTTTAGTGACTTTCAATGTGTTGTTTCTGTGGATCCCAAGGCAGTGTGAATGCTCACTGAAGTCAATAAAACCATATCAGCTTGAACTAAGTAGACATTTTCTCCCCAGTGTTTTTAGAAAGAGATGCTGACAAAATGTTTGAAATAGAAATCAATGGGTAACAGGCAGAGGAAGAAGAAGCTTGTCAACAAAGGCATGGGACGAGGCTGGTGGTGTCAGCAGAGCACAGGGCAAGGTCTCCATGATAAGGCACAAGTAGGACTGGAGTTATAAGGCCTTGAGAGAAGGCACAGAGGAGAAGGAGGGTAAACACAAAGCTGTGGGTTATGCAGGGAGGTGGTGAGCTCCAAATTGATGGGTGATGTGGCTGACTCGACCACATATTTCTGTCCATGCTGTTTTATTTTCTTTACCACCAATGTGGATCTTATCAGCCACATGAGATCTTGCACGCTAGGGCCCTGAGCTCTCCTGCAGCTCTGGTGGGTGTTTGCTACTCTGTTTTGGCAGGATTCCTCCAAACTGCCCGGTGCTATCCACCCCCATGCTGTCCTCTCCCACTCCTCTGCATACTGAGATACCTTCTAGAGACTGTTCTCAGCACAGCAAAAGTTCTGAAAGCACCGATCACTCTGGCCACAACATCATTGTGTATTAATGTAGAAGAACACCAAGGATCAAAATGCTGTTCGTAGAGCTAAATAGAAATTAATTTTTGCTGGAAACTGATACATATTTATTAACACTCTTTAATTTATTGCAATGCTTGTAGAAAACATTACTGCTACACAGATAAGTTTGGTGATTAAAGGATGACTAATGACACCTGCCTGACCAACTGCACTATTTTGCTTAAAAAGGCAGAAATATACATATGCCACAGGTATTTGAATAGGGTTCAATTTAAACCAATTAATAAAATGCCTCTTTGGACAAAAAATAATTGTTCTCCAAGAATACGTGAATTCAACACTGCTAGAAAATCCCTGCCATCTGACGTAGAAGGATTTATAGGTTTAGTGGAAATTGCTTTCCCCACTGTCCAGATTAAATACTGCAGGATGATTTTTTGTATGAGTAAACATCCTTCCAATAATGATCAGACCGATAATGTCTTAAAAAGAGGAAAAGGATCTACATTTAGGTTTTCTTCTTCTTGTATGGACCTTCAGGTAACATGTTGACTGTACATAAAATGTATTTTAGCATCTTTCTCCTGCTGTGGGGATGGATTTTATCCACTGAATGCCGAACCCACCGACAAGGAAAAGAAATACATGAGGTATACAAGAAAGGCAGGTAAGTCTCATTTTTCTACATTCAAATAGCTACAGTCTGGACAAAACAAATGCAATGTTTTGGATGATGATAAAATGACTAACAGATAATTAGAGCTTGCATTTGCAGATTGTGATCTCTCAGGCAAAAATATTTCCTGTTGTTGCTTTTGCCAATGAGTAAGTTTTAATGCTTTTTCTACAGTGAAAATCACTGCTTCTCTCAAAATATGCATTTGTGAGGTATCTCAAAGTTTGAAAGAGCACATAAAAAGAAGCATTTGTATTTATGGTGGTTAAAATGTAGTAGAGTATTTATTTGCATGCAACTGAAGATGATATTTAGGTCCATGGGAATTGTTGCATTCACTGAAGATTAGACTGTCTTGAGATATCAGATGAAAACATTCAGATTATTTTATTGTTTCCATGTAATTTGTTTTATAAAGCATTTCAGAGAAAAAAAATTAAGGTCTCTCAGCAAACTTCAAGGCTATGGTCAGTTATCAGAGGAAACAGAAAGAACATTCATGTATTGAATTAAGATACTAAAATTATTTAAAATATTGTCTGTTCTTCTCTTTCTTTCTCTCTCCCTCTCTCTCTCTTATAAAAAGACTATGTGATATTTTCCTCCCACTACCTTGTAGACAGCCATTTTAGGAGGTTTTCAGTTGAGGAAGATGTTTTTGCTACCGCTGAGTTCTGATTACTTATATTCTATTTGGGGGATATTTGGAACTTTGTATGAGGATTTTTATAGTCCAGCACACAACAAAGTATATCTGGAGAAAAAACACTTTTTGGGGGGGTAAGAATATTGCTGACATGATTATCACAATTCATATGTGGATCTTTCTGTTCAAACACTGTATACTTATGCTTGTGACAGACTGAATCTATGTTGTTTCAGCTTTGCTATAGTGTGTGTTCTGTAATGACTGTATCACCATCAATTCCATACAGCATATAGGGATGGAAATGCAGGAATGTCACAGTCTTGAGGAATTCAAACCACTGCTATTAGCCTTCAGAAAAAAAATGACTGAAAGGTGAATTAGAAAGTTAATTCCTTTTTATTTTCCTGCAGCCCCTTGTAAAAAATGAGAGCTACATTACAGAGTGACTGCAGTGTCCCGGTTGGCACCAGGGGGTCCACTAACCATTTTATACATAGGAATTGGCTTTAACAGTGACATCACCTCCACAGAGGTATAACTGGCAAAGTGAATGTAGTTGCTCTGCTCATGACCAATATCCAGGGGATGCATTACCAGACAGCATGGATGCAAGACAGCCACGAAGCCCTTTTTTCAGTGAGACCTCATGGCAGTGGTAGTAGAGGTCACATGTTGGCTGTAGCAAAATAAAGGGGTGAGAAGCTTTCCATCTGAACTTAAAAGCATCCAGCTGAGAGATATGTGCACACACAGCCATGTTCTTGTTTAGCATCTTTAACAAAAACTCCCACTGCACTAAATGCTTAACAGTGTCTGTGCAACGAAGTGACAATATAACAAATCACAAAGCACTAAAAAAGTGTGAAAATGGAAAAGAAATACCTATTCAGTTAATGTAGGAACTGCCTCTTCACCCATACTTTGTATATAAGGTGTAATTGTGACAGGACAATCCCTTAAAAAGCCCTGAGGTGTTGTGGCTCTGGGAACCTGGTTCCACTGCCCTCCCAGCATGCCCACGCTGGCCTGGGAGGTAATTTCTGGCCTATTTCTTCCTCGGTAGAGCACTAGTGATGTTGAGGAGGGCTGATGGGGAGAGAGGAACAAAGCTGGCCTATGGTTATAGCTGTCCATCAGTGGTGTGGTGCCCAATAAGTGCTCACTTTGCCCTGTGATGGGATAGGCTGTAAGACACCCATGGTCTCAACAGCCTTATAATTTGTAAGGTAAAAAAGCATGATTATGGTCACCCATCTAATTTCCTGCTAAGCACAAACAACAAAGTCTTCTGTATAAATCATATACCAACCCCCTAATTTACAGAGTTAGATTCTGGATTCAAAACACAGCAAGGGGAGATGTTATATACCATCAGAAAAACTTGCAGGAACATAGATACTGAACATTTTGGGTTTGCTTCCCCTGTTTCCCCTCCCTTCAACACTCAGATCTGAATAGCCATTATGCAAAAAGAGAAATCAGAGTAATTTACATTGTTAGTTCTCTCTGAACACTGTTATCTCTTGCTCCATAAGGTTTGTGGTAAGGACCAGGATGGAAATCCATCCCTTCACTGCAACTTTTATGTTCTGAAGAGAGCCACAACCTCAATGGAGATTGATGGGGAAGTCTATTTGAAGTGGAAAAGGCTGGCTCCACGACACCACAGAATGCTCAAGATGGCTTGGTTTACACCCCACTGGGCCTCCAGAAGGGCCACAAGAGCATCCATTTGCCCTACTGCCAGGGCTCAGCGCCAGCCACCGGTGTTGGCAGGTGGTCTAGGCACCTGCTATAGAGACCTGCCACATTGGGTGTGCTGCCAGCATCCTGCTGTCCCTGACAGACAAGTCCAGCTTTGTTCCTCATTCTCATGGTGCAGCTGATAGAGGACATACATAGCTTTTTATCTTGTTTCTTTGGATTCTGTGCTAGTTTCTTCCAAGGAGACTCACTTGCTCTGAACTCCACTTTCAAATTAAAACCTGCTACTGGATCTGCAGTTTTCAGCCCCAGGGCTTGTCTTTTCAGCTGCTCAAATCCAGCTGAGCCCACACTCATACAGCCTTTGCATTCTTGCTGATATGGTGGATGATATGAATAAGGCCCCACAGTGTCAGACACCTTCTCTGTCATAAATTTTGGCACTGCAGTACTCAAAGGCAGCCATTCTACCATGAGACACAACAGCTCTGAAGGTGGGTGAGCAGACAAGCATTGTTTTCCACATGAGAGATCATGCATGCACCACAGTTTTATGGGGACTAGGTTTGCATGATAGTTTGAAAAAGTGACAAATAATTCCTTATATAAAGCTACTGAGGCTTTGGTACACAGTGCAGGCTGTGAAAAGAAAATGGTAAAGCAGTCTAGTTCAAAATCACAGTGAGAGCAGCATAGCTTTATTGCATGGGACTTACCACAGAGCCTTCCAATATTGTAATTCACTGTAAAAATGTCTGTGTGCCAGTCAAGGGCTCAACTACTTATTTTTGCTAATCTCCACAACAAATCACCCCA
Source organism: Neodrepanis coruscans (assembly GCA_013400695.1). NCBI lineage: Eukaryota > Metazoa > Chordata > Aves > Passeriformes > Philepittidae > Neodrepanis > Neodrepanis coruscans. The sequence goes on along the minus strand of VYZS01006560.1, from coordinate 49,406 downwards.
AAGGAATTTCACTTCAAAGAGCAGCAATATAAAAATAAAAGCTTCCTCACCTTGCAGACCTGTTCACAGTTTGCAGTCAGCTGTGTGCAAATCCTGCAGGGTTTGCAAGGCTTTTTACTCCTGTTGAATCCAAAGTGCCAAAACTCCTACAGGAAGGAGCTGAGATCCAAAGCACTGGCAAAAGGGCTGTCTGCTGTTTTCCCAACTGCTCTGGCTCTTGGAAAGCCACCAGGCTGCAGAGGGGTCACTAGAATGATGCAAAAGCTCACTAAAAGTCACAACATCATTGTGCCAACAAAAGGGCCAAAGCCTGTGTTGCTAATTAGACTTTCAGAATCTGTTAGAGAGGATGAGCAATAGGAAAAGAACTGGCCTGGAGCTGAGCCACATTGTTCTGCCAGAAACTAACTGCTGGGGAAAGAAAAATCTCTTTTAACACTAAAATCTCCCTGGAAAGCATTAAAACCACCTTTCAGATAAACAGCTCTCAGCAGAAGAGATTTCACTGTACAAGATCTATAGATCATGTTTGTTTAATCTTAGCTAAGAGACTCTCATCGTGTTTTTAGTCATGTTCCTACCATTCCCTGGTTGTTATAACAATTTTTTCCTCACTCACAGTAACTAATTTTCTGTTCCTTTAGAGCACCCTGTCCATGTTTCTGTCAGTAGGAGCTATCTTGAATGATCTAGAAGTTGAATGAAATCCTCTGCAATAAGCCTTGGGTTTGTTATCAATGTCTCTCTCACGACTAAAAATCTTTCTTTTTACAACATTTTCAGATGTTATTACAATTAGAGGCACTCTTCTTAAGTGACAGGAGCCACCCTGCATCGTAATAAACATTTGCTACATTAAAGTTACCTTCCTTTGCTTTTCTTGAATTTGGATAGGACTTCTGTGTTGTAAACCGCTCTTGCTGTGTGTGAGCTGTCTGTGGACTGTAAGTTTCATGTAGCTATCCTGGTACCTCCACTGAGGGTGACCCTCACACCTAGGGCAGCTCCTATCTTCTTGCCCTCCTAATGCTTTCTCTCACCTTATAAATTCATCCCTAAAAAGATTTCTTCCTTTACATCCCAGGAATGCTTACACTATTCTCTTGTCTCAGAGTTTCCTTTTGTATCTTCACGATTGATCCTAATAGCATTCACTCGCATGAGCAAATCTTACTAATGCAAGATCAGATCTTTGGAGTGCACAGTAAGCCTTTCAAATGCCTGTTGAAAGCATTGCCTATGGAGGCACGTTATCAGTAGTAAGCCAGATCCAGCGAGCATCGACCACCCACGGCTCCCAAGGCACCGGTTTTTAAGATCAGCGGTTTGTGTTGTGGCAGGATACCACTTGCACCAGCAGTGCTGGATCTCAGGAGAGCAACAAGAGGCCCACTGTGGGCTTCAGGCCAATACAACTGGTATCATCATCTCTGCTGTTGTTAACTTTTTTTTCCTTTCTTCCTTTTACTTTCATCTTCTTCACTCCTTTTCTTTACCCCATTCAAGGTTTGTCCTTTTCTCTAGTTAGCTGTTTCTCTTTTTTTTTTTTTTGTCCCTCGGCTTCACCTGCCTAGTTTATTTGCCCCTAGCCACATCTTTTGCCCTTGTCACACATCTCTGCCAAGTTTTGTCCTGTTGCTTTTAACTTCACATTACTCTGTGACTTCCTTCAAATCCTTTTCTTCTGTCCAACAGTGGTCTTTTTCTTTACCGTTTTATACATTAACTTATTTTTCATGATGGCTTTGCTATTTCTCTCATTTGCCTTTCCACCTCTGTTATTTTTTCAAGTAACTTCCATCCTGCATAACAAGTATTCTTGGCCCAGCCAAAAGTGTCCTCTCTCTGCTTATTGCAAATGATCATTCTTTGAAAATTATAATTTCTACTTCATTGTTATCACCAGCCTTCTTTCCCCCCTTCTAGAACTTACATGGGTCTATGCTTCACATAGCTTTCTAGCTTTATGCAAGGGATTCATGGCAGAACACAATCTCTGCTGGTACTTCTGAAGCTGTGTTCATACACTCAGGTACTATACAAATTTACTGGGACATCAATGATAAAATCTCCAGTCGACATTGTCACCATGTAACTTGCTCATGATCAGCAGCTTCACATTTTCTTCCGGCCCACCATTATTACATTGTGAGCTGGTGTGAGGAGGCATAACAGGCTTTAAGATCCTGCATTCAACACAGGGGAAAAAAACAACCGACCAACCAACCAACCAACCAACCAACCCAAAGATACTGCAAGGTATTTTCCTCCCTCCTGAATGCATATAAACTGATTTTAGCATTCCAGGGTTGGGTTCATATCTGAAATGGTAATGGTTTTTCTTCTAAAAAATGCCCAGTCATCTTCCAAACTCACTTTTATTTTTAGCACTCACAGCTTTTGGTGAGAGTGAGTGAGAACACGCTGTGTTTATACGCTTTCTTTCAAATTTTTTCTCTGGGGTATATGTTGTGGAAAGTATTGAGCAACAGATTCCTGTTTACCTTCTCCTGATTATATAAAATCAGGATATAATCCTAGCACTGTATCACTTGGTCATTGTTTCCTTTCTCACTCAGAAAACCCCACTCAGGTTGCCTGGAAGACCTGCCCACCTCCAAGCTCTCTTCTCTTGCTCTGCTGTTTTTTCCAACCATGGGCATTGGATATGTGAGTTGTGGACATGCCTTGGTGATGCTAACAGCATTGAAGTGCTTCCTGTTTGGTTTGCTGCTCCATTCCCAGTAATGCCCAATCTCCTGTTTCTCTTCTTGAGCACTGTGCAGCATTGAGCTGATGTTTACCAAGAAATAACACAATGATAATGAGTCCTCCTTTCTCATCTGCAAGAGTTGACTTGGAGGCCATCACCATCTTAACATTGTTTCTGAAAGCACAATGGAAAAAAATTAAAAATAAAAAGTAGAAAACACTGAATTTTTCTGAAGTTACTTGGCATCATGTGATTCTGCTGCAGTTCCCCATTCATAATTTTGATTTTAACTACCTGAACAGTTACATATCCTCAGTAAATACTGTTTAGTTTTATCCAAAATAATTTATAAAGCTGCTGAACAATAGTGATCCTATCATAGGTTTCATGGGACTATACTGATGAACTTTATTCACAGTGAAAACTCTCCATTATTCCTCCATTTCTTGTTTTGTAACCATTCTTATGTGGGGAGCTTTACAAGAAAGACTGCCAACACTCTTCTGGAGTTTGAAGTACAGTGTGTCATCTTGTTCACCCTTGTCTGCAAGGTCATTAACTTTTTAGAGAAGGCTATCATATATACCACAAGTACCTGAAAGAAGGTTATCGTGAGGTGGTATCAGTCTCTCCTCTCAAGTATCAAGTGACAGAACAAGAAGAAATGGGCTCAAGTTGTGCCAGGAGATGTTTAGATTAGATACTAGGAAAAAAATTTCACAGAAAGGGTTATAAAGCATTGGAACAGGCTGCCCAAGGAAGTGGTGCAGTCAGCATCCCTGGAAGCATTCAAAAAATGTATGGATAGGGCTCTTAAAACATGACTTAATGATAAATGTGGTGGTGGTGCTAGACTGACAGTTGGACTTGATTTCAAAGGNGTTCCCCATTCATAATTTTGATTTTAACTACCTGAACAGTTACATATCCTCAGTAAATACTGTTTAGTTTTATCCAAAATAATTTATAAAGCTGCTGAACAATAGTGATCCTATCATAGGTTTCATGGGACTATACTGATGAACTTTATTCACAGTGAAAACTCTCCATTATTCCTCCATTTCTTGTTTTGTAACCATTCTTATGTGGGGAGCTTTACAAGAAAGACTGCCAACACTCTTCTGGAGTTTGAAGTACAGTGTGTCATCTTGTTCACCCTTGTCTGCAAGGTCATTAACTTTTTAGAGAAGGCTATCATATATACCACAAGTACCTGAAAGAAGGTTATCGTGAGGTGGTATCAGTCTCTCCTCTCAAGTATCAAGTGACAGAACAAGAAGAAATGGGCTCAAGTTGTGCCAGGAGATGTTTAGATTAGATACTAGGAAAAAAATTTCACAGAAAGGGTTATAAAGCATTGGAACAGGCTGCCCAAGGAAGTGGTGCAGTCAGCATCCCTGGAAGCATTCAAAAAATGTATGGATAGGGCTCTTAAAACATGACTTAATGATAAATGTGGTGGTGGTGCTAGACTGACAGTTGGACTTGATTTCAAAGGTCTTTTCCAACCCTAACAATTCTCTGAATCTATAGTGCATTACATTCTTCAAGGAAAGTCCAACTGCCTCTCGCTCTTATTCAATATAAACTATTTATCTCGTGTCTACTACTGGTGAGTTTTACTCTCTTTGTAGCTAATCTGTGCAATATCTGTAGCTTCTCAGAGTTCCAAGGAAGTGGAAAGCTGTCAGCTTCCACTCTTGTGACACTAAGAACAATTTAAATGCTGGTTCAACAGTTTCTTACTTGACTTTTTTCCGGGTAAAAGCCTGGTGACTTGTTACCATTCAGTTCATTTTCTTTAAATCTATTGCTGGTCCTGTGTCAAGATGAAGATCTCTTAACCTTACCTCAGTAGTAGAATTGTTACAATTCTCTATTTTTGTTTTAATTTTTTTCCCAGTGTTTATGTCCAAGCAAACAAAAGTAGTGCAAAATTTAAAGAGTGTATATATGTCTCCTGCCTCTGCATATCTTGCATTCTAACCTAAATTCAAGTAATAATGGATTAAAACAGGGTTCTTATTGAATTTTCTGTGTCACTCAAAAAGACAGTAGAAGAGCTCCAAATTCCACTGTTTCTCGGACTTTGTGATGTAAACATCAAAAATAGTGCTATTTTTCAATTCCTTTTCATAAATTTAACAACCTGTAATAGCAATAGGTCATCTTTCTTCGCCATCTTTAAACCTACTAATCATAAGGACATACAACCCAACATAACTACACCCAAACACGGGCTTGACAAATGCCAAAAAAGACATATTTTGTGATAAATTTTCCTCAGTTCTTGAAGACTTGCTCAAAGCTCACAACTTTGTAAGTCTCTTAATTTGAGTATAAATTAGTGGATTTCTATCTTACATTATCCCTGGGAATTAATGAGTGACACAGTGGACCATGTCTGATGCAGCGCAAGTCACTGCGTAAGAGCAGCTCCTCCCATTGCAAATTTGCTCTTTCCTCCCTCAGGTGCTAGGTGGTTTTTCTTCCCATTTAGTTACCTCACTTTTTCTCCTGCAAAGCACTTCTCTGGACTACTCCTCAGTCTTCACCTAGACCTGCTGCACCCTCTGTCCACCAGCATCTCCTGCTTGATGAAAAGATTTTCCCAATTCATTTGTGAAGTCAGTTCATGTTTGCAAGTCACAAGCATGTTACAGAGAAATTTTCTGCGAACCTACTGCTCAAAAATCTCTTTCCTTTCTTTTGGAGGCTCTTTAGCCCATTAAGGCTCACATGTATCTGGGGACTGATCATCATCTCTGTCCCACACCACTCTGTGCTAAGGAGACACCACTACTCATATAGGACAGTGCAGGCTGCCCGTGCCCCAGGAGCCATCCCCCACAATAATGAGGCATCTTTTGAGCCTGATGTCTTCTCTCTGCTCCTTCTAAAGTCTTCCCTTCTGGTACTACCCAATGTGCCCCCTCCCTCTCCATCTCTGCCTATCCAGCCTCTTTTCTCCTCAGTCTCACCCAATACATAGGCTCTGTTGCAAAGCTTTCTTTGTCTCTGCCATACTTTTTCTCTGCAGAAACCTTCTGTATGTTTGTGCATACCATTTCCAGTCCCTTTTTGCCCTTCCCACATTCCCTGACTCAGCATCCCCCACCTGGTTTCTGCCTTTAACAAGATGCTGATGTCATATGAACCCAAATCACTCAATGGTCATGAAACAGAGGGAGAAATAAAGCCTAGTCAAATATGTAGGTATAGGTATTTAAGAAGACATTTAAACTTCTCACAGCACTTTATTAGTACCAATACACCCTTGACAATCCCAGGTCTTCCCTGCCAAGTCTTTGTCCCCTGCAAGGACTTGTGCTGCTTCCACTGACCTCTCCTGCCTTCCCCAGACATAATTTGATCGAAAGACCAAGAAGAACACAGGTCCTGGCATTCTCCCACCCAGCAAGGCATGAAGGCTGTGCAGCACAGCAGGTGCAGGACCGGAGACACTGCACGAGCTGTCCACCCCTGTTCACTCAGGGATGGGGAGCCCAAAGCTGAGTGCCATAGCACAGCTGGAAGTGGGGAGGGAGTTTTCATCACTTTAATTACTTTTCAATTAAAAGTCCTGCTGAAAATCGGTTCAGTAAGCTCCACACTTCCTCTTGTCTTGTGTCAGTGGTAGCAGCTGTGCATCAGCTGCACCACAGCACAGAATGAGCTGCAGAGCTCCCTGCTCATTTGCATATCTGACAAAATTAAGCATGTGATGGTCTCAGAGGATGATGACAGGGATTCCACAGTCTCTGCACCAGAGAAGGGATGGAGGCATCTCCCAAGCATAAGAAGAAAGAAAATTTGCCCCTGGAAGTTTCAGGCTCTAGCTGCTGGCTGCCAGGATTTCTGAGGTGACCCTCCACTCAGATCAGGAGGTTTGGGGTGAGTTGCAGCTTCAGCCCCCTGACAAAATATTGTTGATGACACAAGTAAAAGAAGGGACAAAGGTTATGCCACAGCCCCATCTCAAAAATATTTCCTGAAACAAACCAAAGAACATCAAAAAGAAAGGAAAGAGCAGATTGTCCCAGAATTTAATGAAATCTGATAATAATAACATTAGTGTTAGACCAGCTGTTCAAACCCACCAGCACTGTTCCTCAAGGATGTCACCCCTTGGACCCAGGAAAGACTGTGTTACTCTGGCTGCATTACTTCAGCAACTCTTGTTTTTTCCTGAAGAATTGAAAAACTGTATCTTGATTTAACTCCTCAAGGAAGAAATGCTCTCAAATCCTAATTAGATTATCCTACTAAGACTGTAAAATAGGTCACTGTCTATACTACAGGTATATTGCCTCCCATAGAGGAAAGAGAGTATGATTTATAGCTGGGAAATACATGCTACAAAAGGAATTACAAACTAAGATGCTACAATGGGCAATGACTTCTCTGAAGTTTGTTTTGGTTGCTTCCAAAACTTCATATTCTTCATTTCAAAAATGAAGAATACTGTGGGGTTTCTGGTGCCCACTGCAAGTGTGGACCTGATGTTTCTCTAGCACGCATCCTGTGAAGCTGGGCATTTTGAAATACCTTCTGGGACCTTCAGATGTCATAGTTGGACTGTTTCTTCTGAAAATCAGACATTGTTATCCCTAACCCTGCAACTCTTTCTGCTGTGTTAGAGGGACTGTAAGACCTATAGGAACTCTCATGATTTAAAATGCAAAAAGAATAACTGCTTTTTGCTTTGTGTGTAACAATAGTGATCAAAATCTGTGTTTGCTGATGTTTTCCCCTAGCTATCCTTAGCTTCAGTTGTCTCATTGCCTCCCAGCCCCACCAAGACTCAGCCTTTGAGGCAGAAGCATCTCATGATCCCTTGAAGCAGTGGATAGATCTGGGAGAATAACTATGACTTTGAAGAGCTTGCATCACCCTAGCTACCATCAGCCACCTGAGAGCTACTCTAGCAATGCTCAGGGCCCACTGTGAATAAATGCCATGCTGCTTCAGTTTTTGCTTTTTCACAAAACATCTCTGTGAGCCTCATGAGACTTGAATTGCCTTTTGGCACTGTAACTGTTCGGAGATAAATATTGACATTTTGGGGGGCAAGTTATTCATTATTCAGTATGTTTTATCTCAGGAGTTATTGCTTAAAGACAGTCTGTCATCCCAGTGAAGGCGGGAGTGACACTGTCACACTGCAAAGAGCTGTGCTGAGCAATCTGTGAGCAACAGCTGGGTCAAATCTCCCAAGTGCCAATGTCTACCAAAAACACTCAGGGACAGCAGACATGTGAAGGGAAACCAGAGCAGCTTTCCATTGATTCATAGCCCAGACAGACAGGGTAATGGGGTCCCATGATGGAGCTGTCATTGATCCCCCAGCCAGCAAAGCACTCCCTAGGAACCAGACCAGAAAAACTATTTATTGAGTAGAAAGAAATGTGGCTTCAAATCACAGCAACTAGGTAACAAGTAAAAATGTTTTGCTGCCACGACTCGAGGCAGGAAAGTGGAAGAGGCTCATAACCTCAGAGCTGTGACAAGGGGAACGGGACTGGTAAAAAGAAGTGAAGTACTTGAGCCAAGGATTAAATGAACATAGTACCCTGCTGTGGCTGGAGCACAGTGGACATTTTATACTTGTTTGTGACAAGGAAATAAACGCAATTTAGAGATGGTGGAGACACACCTGGAGGAAATAAAAGGAACCACCCCAAGTTGCTGAGAGCAGAGAATGGGGAGGATTTGGCCACAAATCCTTGATGACCATGCCTTGAAGTCTCCCTCAACAGGCAGGATAGGGCCAGGGCCATCATGTAGCATTAACCTCTAGAAAGGAAATGAAAATTAGAAATTGCAAGAACATGGTCTGCTTCATCTTTGTTTGAATACCAGCATTACTCCTGGACAGCCAAGAGTTTACTAGGACACTTTAAACTCATGTAAATCAGTCAGCTTGTTGCCAGAATCTGCTTATCCCCAAAACATGAGAAATTACTTCGTGACAGCCAGCAGCTGAGACGCAGGCAGCAGCAAGACATACCAGCAGCAGTCCAAGGCAGAAGCCTCCAGAAAGTGCATTTTGCATTGGCAAGTGTTTTCTCAGTGATGCCCAGGTCCAAACAGTGCCAAAGGAGTTACTCCTTGTAATGAAATGGCGCTACATGGCCCAAGGCTCTCCCGAGCAGTGGTCTGCCTGTGGGCTTATTCCTAGCCTTTCTCTAGGAAACGTAGAGCAGATTCTGGAAAGAACCAATCCCACTCAGCCAATGCTTCACTTCAGGGTGAGTCACTGATACAGCCCTTCACGCCCACCCCTATTCTGGCTGTCTGCTTCTCTGTGGCAGCTGGAAGATGAAGTCCCCTCCAATATCATTGGCTTTTGGAATGTTTCCAGCACAGGGAGAAACCCTCCTGCAAGGCCTGAGGTTCCTCTACCACTCACCAAAGGGATGCTGATGCTCAGGTGGTGCCACCCATTACTGCAAAAGGAGTTTTGCCACTGTAAATCTCTACATTAGTAGAGTTGATTAGAGGTGGTGTTTACTACAAAGAAAAGATAATTTTTAACCTGTTAATTAAAGATGAGTTAGAAGTGTTAAATGTTTAAAATGTTACTTTTACTCAAGTTAACACTTACATTGACAAAAGCAACATTCTCTCCTTTAGAGATTAAATTAAATATTGCCCAAGAACCTGAGGGAACCTTTCTTGACAGCCAGCTGGGAGGCCGTATAAAATCAGAAACAAACATTTTCACCATTTTCTCCTTTTTTGCCCACATGGAATACTAAAGATTTTCTTCTCATAAACATAGCCAGCTGCCTCTGGTATGTATCTGTAATGGCTGTGCCCCTGCTGGCAGAGGCCGCTGGATAGCATGGCCTCTCCCCAGAGCCCCTGATGATGCCAGACAAGATTGGGGAGGTGGGAGGTGAGCTGCCTGCCTGGGTCCTTTTCCAAGCAGTAACAACCAGGGGCATCATCCCACCTCACAAAAATCATCAGTCCTCTCCTTTTGCCCAGTTCCAGCCATGAGCCAGCAACATCCCCACCCTCCTCTCCCTCCATGCCCAATCTGACACTGGCCTTTGGTGAAAAAGTTGAGAAAAAAGGGTAAGCACCATTTTACACCTGTGACAAAAGGTAACACTGCGAGGATATGGTGTTTCCCTGCTGACATCCTCACTTACCTGCCTATGTCTACCTGGCTCAGCTGTCCCTTTTCCTGTTGTTTTTGTGCAGTCGGCCACAGAGGCAGAGACGGGAAGCCCATGGCGAGGTGCACAAGCAAGGCAGGTAGGCAAAACCCTCGGGTGGCTGCTGCTGACCCAACCCCTCCAGCCACATACCCGTGGCTGGGCTGAGGCTATGGCAGGGGAAGGGAGAACCACTTGAACATGCTAGTTTTCTTTAGGCAGAAGTCATGCCATTAGCAGGATCCAGCGGGTCCCAGAGGAAACCCTGTTGCCTGACACCCTCATGTAGGTGAGGTGTGATGATACAGCCATTGGGCACATCCCTTTGGGCTTCATGTGGCTCTGATGTGCAGTTTGTGTTACCCATGCTGTGTGAGCAGGCACCTTCCCTCCAAGAATCCCTTCTACAGAGCTGAGCCACCTCCACAGGATCTCTATCATACCATTCATCCTTTCCACTGTCACTGCTAGGGAAAAGGCACCTTTCTGAGCACAGTCAGACCCGCTCACAAATGTCGGCTTTGTTGGCCTGCTAAATTCACTATCCCATTTCAGACAGGCATAAAATGTACAATCACAGGTCTTTCTGAGACTGAATGAAATCTAAAGCAGAATGTTCCCCATCAAGTTTCTTTCTTGACCAGTTTTCCTTTAATCTATTTCTTACTTGTCTTGTGTATATTCAGACAAGTGCATCTCTGAGTGTGCCACCTTTTCTAAAATTGAGAACCAGCAAAACCTTTCCTCCTGCCACTTGAGTGGCTGGCATGCAGCTGGCTCTGAGGCAACCAAGGAGCTGCTGCCATCACCACCCCAGCCAAAGCACTGGGACACTAAACAGCAGTTTGCACCTTGGATGAGGAGGGGGAGCAGAGCATCCTCTGTTCAGCATTTAGTGCAACTTCAACAGCTTCTGGAATGACCCTCTCAGGCTCTTTAATGCTCAGAGACCTCCCAGGCCTTTAATGCTCCTTTTTATTCTTGATAGAAATCTGGGGCAGGAGCTAATAATTTTATCCCAAGTTAGGGGATGGCCTGCCTCCTGGCCTGGTTCCCAGACTGTCTCCATTTTGTTCCTGGGCAACAGCCAGTAGCTTTTTTGATATATTGTTTCCCTAATTCCCAGTTTCACACTCCATCGTGTGTCAGGAATGCCTCTCCTCCATTTCCCTTTCTCTACTTATCCACACATACTATTCCTCCAGCCCACACTTTTGAATGCCTAAGCTGTATGCTGAGTGCAGGAATCACTGCTCAATGGCACACTGCCAACCACTGCAAGCATGGTCATGGTCTAAGGAGTAAATGTTCTAAAAGTTCTTAGGGGTAATGGAGTGAAATGAGTACATACTTCTCTCAGGCACTGCTCAGAGCTTATAGCTGTGTTTCTCTCCTCCTGGTAGCCCCATCCTAAAACGAAGCCCTGACATCACCAAATCTCCCCTGACGAAGTCAGAGCAGCTGCTGCGAATAGATGATCATGACTTCAGCATGAGACCAGGTTTTGGAGGTATGAAATGTATACATTTGTCCCTGTTCTTATTTTACACTGTCACTTCTTTATATGGTAACATGTACTGAGGTGAAGAAGCAGATAGGCAAGCACAGTCTTTTCTGTCTCTTTTTTCTGTTCTTTTGCATTCTGAATTCATGACCTGTGTGGGGAGATAGGAATGAAGAGAAATAAACTTCTGGATGAGCAAAAACCATAATAAAAGGCAAGGAAATATGACTACAAGTAATATAATATTCCTGGTATTGAATCACACTTTCCTCTGAGAAAAATCTACAAGTATACCTAATGTTTATTCCTTGATGATGGGGAAATTTGTGATGTGATGTGTCTGCATAAGCAAATGAGGTACAACACCTATAGACTGGCCATTTCATTTATAACCCCCAAAAATTATTTGGACTGCCCTGTGTTTTTACAGTTTTGTGGCTATGTGCTAGGCCAACCAAAGCTTTCAGGGAAATGGATGAAGGAGAACACGTTTTCTTTCAGCCCACCGGATTAAGAGAATGTTGTAATTTATCTGGCTGACAGATGGTCATTCAAATCCAGGATACCATTATATACCCTGATGAAAGAAGATTTTATTGCTAAATGCTCAATATACCAAATACCGGCATGTTCAATTAATTTAAAAATGTTTCAGTTTCATAGCAGTTTACTAATGTGAGCATTATTTGTCTTGACAGCTCTCCTGTACTGTAACTGCCAGAGGTGTAGGAGAGACTAGTCAAAGCCTGGAGAAGGGAAAAAAGATCAAAATCCCTATTACATGGAGTCACAGTTGAATCCTTCCCCTTGGTAACCCCAGGCTCATTGGCACATGCCTGTGTCCTGCAATGCATCCCCTTCTGTCACCCTGTCTTTTCCACAGCTGAGCACTGAGTGATGTGAAAGTTACATATACAGAGTAGCTCTCATGGATGCTATTAGCATAGAAGGGGGGCAGAATTGAGGGAAAAAATTGGAGTAACTCTCCCACATTCCCATATTTGTGCTGCCACTGCTCTCTCTGAGAAAGAATGTTCTGCCAGGCATCTCTCTTGCCAGTCCTGGGCCCAAGCACTAGAGCTAAAGGCAATGGAAGTTGCCTTTAAATTTTGAGGGGATATATGTAGGAGGACACAATAAAATGAAAAACTCATTAATAGGTCAGTCTCATTACTGACTTTGTTATTAGAAGGTTTTTGTTATGAATTCCAAAGGTTTTCAATTTCAGTTGAAAACTTTCAATTGGTTTACTGTTGTTTCTATTTCAGACTGAACATCTATTTCTATGTCTAAGATACTAAAGCCAGGGGATCACTGGGTTTGCAGTTTTTCAACTTTTAATTTTTTTCCCCTCAGGCCCTGCAATTCCTGTTGGGGTGGATGTCCAAGTTGAAAGTCTGGACAGCATTTCTGAGGTGGACATGGTAAGAATCACAGACGGGACTTCTGGAGACCAAACATCTGCTGAGAGCAGGGCCGGCTACAGCAGGCTACTTGAGTTTGTGTCTGTGGGGTTTGAATCTCTCCAAGGACAAACACTCCACAGCCTCCAGAAGTCAGATTCAGGTTTGATCTGAATCTACTGACAATAACTCCTATTGATCTTATGCTACCATTTCATATCCCTTGAAGCAGAAGGATGAAATCTAACACTTTCTTTTCTCTAGGACACTTTCTTTTCTCTAGGACAAAATGACACAATGCTGCCAAGACTGTCTCAAAGGATTTGGGTTTTTATATTTGCTTAAAAAATATTTTCTTAAAAAATGATAACACTAAAAAGTTCTGAAGAGACCAATTAATGTGTTAGTTTTCAGGCACTTCCATATACTATAGACATAGACTCACTGGTCAGTGGCTGGAGAGCTCCCAGGAACAACGGGGTATGGCTGTAAACTGAAAAACAGTAGGTTTTGAGCAGATATAAGCAAGAAATTTATGCAGGGGGTAGTGAGGCACTGGAATAGGTTGCCCAGAGAAGTTGTGGATGCCCCGTTCCTGAAAGTGTTCAAGGCCAGGCTGGATGGGACTTTGAGCAACCTGACCTAGTGGAAGGTGTCCTTGTCCATGCCTGAGAGTTTGGAACTAGATGATCTCTAAAGTTGCTTTTCCAATCTGAACCATTCTATGATCCCCACAATCTCTCAGTAGCTCAGCTTCTGTTTTTGGAAGAGAAAAAAAGAACACTCCCCAATACAGAATACTTTTCAAAATGTTTTATCTTTCAACAAATGTAGCAAATAAGTCTGAAGCTTTCACGGAAAGCCCCAACTTCTGTCTCTTCCTAATTAACAGCCAGAAGGTTAAAGAGCCTGCACCTGACCTCCTCCCACGTCTAAGCCAGGAACAAGGCTGTGTAGCAGCACAGCTGCTATTCAGTAGCCACACTGCTTGCAGGCCAGGCTCCTCTCATTGCAGCTGTTTCAGCTTTTCTCGGGGGTGGAGTATCACCCCATCACTTGCTGGGTAAAACAGGGTTACAAAACATCAGTGATGAGCATTCTCCCCAGCGCTGGGGACCCCTCCAATTGGTTCCCCAGTCTCTGGTGCTCTTGGCACCCTGACAGATAGCCATTGGGATTCTGAGCTTTTACCTCTCCTGGGATGGGTCCAACCTGTTTGCTTGAGGAGAAAGCCTGCAAAAGTGTCCAGAGAGCTACTGAAAAGCTTTGGGACTTGAAAAGAAAGTTGAGAATTAACACTGAGAATTTTAAAGCTAGAAAAAACCCAACCAAAACCAAACATCAAATGAAACAAAAACCAAATGACAAATCCTTTCTTTTTTTAAAAACAAACATTATGCCTTTTAGTTAGTTCTCAGGACTTCTGAATGCTGCCCCTGCTCCTCCTCTAACATTATGCTGCAACACACAGCAACATGGGAAAAACACTGTATGACCTTGTGTTCAAAAAAAAAAAAATCAGGGTCAATTTTGGCTGTTTGGAAAACAATGATAGAGAAGACTTCATGTTGTCAGAATCAATTCTTTTTAACCTATTCAGCTTTATAGAAAAAAAGCCATGGTACTTTGCAAGACCACTGCTTCCTTTTTAAATGAAGAGATATCAGTGACAGAATTATTCATTCTGTACTGCATTTAAGCTTGAGAAGTTAGTTACATCAATTTTCCTTTTTTTTCCTGCTACTTTCTGACTATATGCAAGAAAGTNACTTTGAATACAGGGAAAAGTTGTTGCAAAATGCTATAGAATGGGTCCAATGAAAAAGAAGAATTTGCATGGTCAATGGCTTTCGGAGCTTCAGTTGAATGCAATACAAAGCATTTCCAAGAATTATATTGGCCTCTAGTGTAATAATAGAATAGGCTGCAACTAAAAATTGCTTCTATTGAAAAAAAAGAC
>VYZS01006557.1:14417-27085 GCA_013400695.1 Neodrepanis coruscans | reverse complement strand
CGCCGCCTCCGCCGGGGCGGAGCGGGAGCCACCTCCCCGCTTCCCTTCCTCGCTGTGTGCTCCCGGCCGTTCCCGGGCCGGGATGGAGGAGGCGCACCGGGCGGCCTGTCTGGCCGCCTCCTGCCTCCACACGCCGCTGGACCCGCGCACCCGAGCGCCCGCCGCGCTCTACGAGCGGGGACCGCCGCCCGCCGCCGCCAAACAGGTACCGCGGCCCCGGCACCGCACCGGGACCCGCACCGGCACAGGGGGGTGTCCGCCGGGCACGGCCAGGGCTGCGGGCGAAGTGCGACCAGGGCTCGGCCTCAGCTGAGGGACCGCCCCGGCAGCGAGAGCACGAAGCGGCCGCGGAAGGGGCACCGGGGACAGGGAACAGGGACAGACCTGGCAGATGGTCCTGCGGCAGCGCCAATCCCTTAAGGAGCTTGGTGGAGCCCGGCGGCTGGAGGGCAGATGGGATGCTCGAGTCCGGGGAAGAGTCTCGGATCGTTCCGCGGGGTTTGTAAAGCGGCAGATTCAGAGAGAGGGGGATGGCCCCTGTTCACTGGGTGTTCTGTAACAGCACTTCAAATTTGCCTCTTTGATCACGTAATTCCCATCGCATTGGGCCGCTCATTTTTTTCCACGGTGGAGTTAAGAGATTTTTGGAGTGAAGACCTGTAGAAAAACATAAACAAGACTTTTTTGTTGGCATTGTCAAAGTTTATTTTAAAATACGTCTGGTGTGGAAAAGTAGTATTTTAATTTTTGAGAATAAAGAAACTTCCGCATGATTTTATGAAACACGATACCTAAAAAGAACAAAATGAAGCCTTTGTAATGCAGATTAACCTGGCTTTAATAACTTCTCTGATTTGTGTAAGCTTTAGAAATATTTAAAGAATATTATCTGCACAAAGCTGCCAGTTGCCCAACAGTATTGGAACTATAATTGTGCAGAATCCCTGTTATTTCACAGTAAGTTATGGAAATGGGAATACACATTTATGCACCAGGACTGCAATGACTTATTTTTAGAGTGCTTATGGAAATGGGAGCCAGAGAAGGTTCTGTTGTGGTTTTGTTTGCTTATTAATAAAGACCTTTTTCAGGGCTGCATAACAATCAAGGACAAATTATACTTTACAAAATAGGCACATTATTTTCTTCTTTGATCACATTTCCTGTTATAAATACATTGATTAGAGGGCAGACTTGGGAATTTTTACAGGCTCTAAATTTTTAGGAAATAAATAAATATGCAATAAAATCATTCCATGTAGCTCTGCAGTAACACTTGTATACAGGCATCTCTATTTGATGCTACTGTATCATTAGTTAGAACTAATTAGGATTAAAGCAGTATTAAGAACCTTGTTCCCCTTTCTTCTAACAGTCAGACAATTTTACAAACATCTCTTCTAGGATGGCTTTGGTTTGGATTCAAATACCAACAATATGCAGAGCCCCCCTCTGAATGGAGAGGGTGATAAGTGGATAGACTTTTCCAAAATATACAATTCCAATCAAGAGTNGTGTAAGCTTTAGAAATATTTAAAGAATATTATCTGCACAAAGCTGCCAGTTGCCCAACAGTATTGGAACTATAATTGTGCAGAATCCCTGTTATTTCACAGTAAGTTATGGAAATGGGAATACACATTTATGCACCAGGACTGCAATGACTTATTTTTAGAGTGCTTATGGAAATGGGAGCCAGAGAAAGTTCTGTTGTGGTTTTGTTTGCTTATTAATAAAGACCTGTTTCATGGCTGCATAACAATCAAGGACAAATTATACTTTACAAAATAGGCACATTATTTTCTTCTGGTAATTCCCTTTGATCACATTTTCTGTTATAAATACATTGATTAGAGGGCAGACTTGGGAATTTTTACAGGCACTAAATTTTTAGGATATAAATAAATATGCAATAAGATCATTCCATATAGCTCTGCAGTTAGACTTGTATACAGGCATCTCTAGTTGATGCTACTGTATCATTAGTTAGAACTAATTAGGATTAAAGCAGTATTAAGAACCTTGTTCCCCTTTCTTCTAACAGTCAGACAATTTTACAAACATCTCTTCTAGGATGGCTTTGGTTTGGATTCAAATACCAACAATATGCAGAGCCCCCCTCTGAATGGAGAGGGTGATAAGTGGATAGACTTTTCCAAAATATACAATTCCAATCAAGAGTATTACTTGAAGCTGGAAGAGTTGAAGAATGCCCACCTGGAGACCATGGCAAAACTGGAAAGTATGTATCGGAGCAAACTGTATTTAAAAGGAGCACAACCCTTGGACAAGATGAAGGACATTTCTCCCAAGTGTTGTAGGTAAGTTTTGTCTGAGGATTCCCAAATGCTTTGCAGGCAGCTGTGGAACAGCAGGGTGTGTTTCTGCGGCTGGAAAGTGTTCCTCTCCTCGCCCTCTCCTATAAGCAGACAATCAGAGAAAAGTCAACTTTCATAATAAAACTGCTGGTTCCCTCGTTAGCAGTCTGGGAGGTTTGGAGGTGGGAGTGCAGCAGGTACTGGGCAGCAGGATCAGGAAAGCACAGGGCCTTTCCCTAGGAAGTGCTGACTTGGTGATCAGCACTAAAACTGACGTGGTGTGAGTGCCCACTGTGCTGCTCCTTTCCCTCCTCCCTCAGCCACTGTCATTTTTGTTTCTAGCGATGATTCCTTCAAGTGGAAGTTACTGGCTTTGCATCAGTGTTGGACTGGCTCAAACCAAGGTTTTTTTCCTTTTTTTCAAGGCCAACTTGGGACAAGAGCCCATATCAGCCTCTAAACTTGCACAAATCCTTTTCAGACCCTGACTTGAGTCATCCCTTGGGCTCAAGTGTATCCGATGTGTCTGAGGGAGATTCAGTATTTGAGAGAAATGGCAGTGAAACCAGATCATCCTCATTTGCTAAGCAACAGATTGAAAGGATGTGGGATGGGTTCTCTGTGGAAGATTACATCTCTCGCATCCAGGAGAGCTTGCCCAGCTCCCCAGCCTGCAGGAAGGCACGGAGGAAACAGAAAGTGTGGTCACCCAAAGTCACCGTGCCCAAGCCTTTCCAGATGACCATCAGAGAAGCTCAGAAAAAGGAGCAGAACATCAAATCCAAGTCACAGATTGAAATGGAGAATCACTTGCTCAAGAAGCAACTGGAGGAGGAAGCGGAGTGTCAGAAGAAGTTCCGAGCGAACCCGGTGCCCGCTGCCGTTTTCCTGCCGCTCTACGACGACATCGTGCAGCGAAACGAGGAGCGCAGGAGGTCTGTGAGGGAGAGGAGCAAACTCAAGCTCTTGGCTTCCCAGAAGCCATTTAAATTCATTGAGCGAGAGAGGCAAAGGAGTGAAATGAGGAAAATGCAGTTAAAGGACCTTTCCACGCCTGAAGATCGACCCAAAGTGTTCAGAGCAAAACCGGTTCCTAAGTGCGTTTATAGTCCGGATTTTAATGACAGGCTAAAGGAGGAGGAGCTCTACAGAGAAATCAGGATCAGGATGAGAGCTGAGGAGTTGCTGCGGAATTCATCTGTGCCCAACAGCAGACTGGCCTTAAAAGAGACCAAAAAAAGCAAGAAACACGTTGAACCAAAGCAAACAGAACACAAACCAAAGATCAAACCAGGCGTTCCAGATTTTGAACTGTTGTACAAGAGGTTCCAGAGACAGGTCCTGCAACAGAAAAAAGTGAAGGACCTCACAGTGTGTGAGCCTTTCAATCTTCTTACTTCCTATATCCCTTCCAACAAGGACAAGATCCTGAAGGATATTCAGGAGGATGAAGAAAAACTGAAGGAAACTCGGTGGCCCTTTGCCTCTCCCAGACGGTCACCCCAAATGAGACATTCCAGTGCCAACTCACATCCCTTGGGATCTGGGAAATCCAAAGCACCCAAAAGCACAGAATCCACAAGGCGACGGCTCCAGGCCATCAGGTGACTGCTTAGAGATGTTCTACTTTATTTATTCTTGAAAAGCAGAATTTTTTTGTATTTCTACACAGTTAATTAGCAAATATAGGACTTAATTTGTTAATAAGGGTTTAATTAAAATATGAAGCTTAAAATACTTTGATTGTTGAAGAAACAGCAGTGCATTTTTCTCAGAATGTCCCTAGGAAAGGGACAAATGTCTGCTGTTTCCCAGGGTACCCTGAATCCCTTAAAATGGCACATACCTTGTGTCCTCTCAGGGCAACCCTGTTTTTCTCCTTGGAATCATCTTTGGCAAAGCTTCCTTTGAAGTCATGCTCTTGATTTAAAATGAATTCAGCCTTAGTTTATGTTCCCCACCAGGAATTCACTTGAGGAAAAGAGAAAGCTGGAAGAACAACAAAAAAGGAACAGAACAAAGCAGAAACAAAGAACGAAAAAATTCCAGAAAATTGTACTGGCTCGGGCTGAGGCCAATGACCCACATCAGAGCCTAGCTCAGATGTCTAAATCCAAATTAAAAACATTCAGGTATTTTGTTGCATTCCCCTGAATCCAGAACCTCTCACTCCACAAGCAGGAGGAGAGGTTCAGGATTGCATTGTATGTTAAACATACAATGTGTAAAAAGTAGCAGAGTCTGAGTTTACATAGTTACATGTGATAAATTAACCATTGTGCAGCTGGTAAAAAAAAAGAGGTCAAATTTAGTGCTTCAGCTGGGAAACAGTTGCCAATCTATATTGAAATCATTAGAACATATATATAGAAATGAATATATAAAAAAATGTATTCTACTTAATAGTTTTACAGATTAGCTACCAGGGGTGGTATGCTTTCTCAATTGACATGTGAACTAAAGAGGAAAAGTTGAAAAAAATTAGAAGGAAAAGGAACAGTGTAGTTACAGAACATCCTTGTAGAGCTGGATACTGCACTGGGTTGGTACACTGGTACTGTGAACATTTCACAATCCACTTGTGTCTCAGCAGAAAACAACTGGAGTGAGAGTAGGTGGAGAGTTAAGAGAGACAGGGGGAGTGTTTGCAGATTTGATTTGAGTTCATTCAACAGCAAAATTCCTATTGCAGCGTTCAGCTTAATCAGATTTCAGGACCTCTGGAAAACACTCAGCCTTGTTCTTGTCTGCACATAAAATGATGCTGTTACAAAGCAAGATTGTTTCCCTGGTGCTGATGCACTGAGGCTGATCCAAGTGCTTCCCCTGAGAATGCTGAGTTCAGCACTAGAGGTCTGGTTAGTGTAAGTGCTCTGGCAAGCACAGAGCAATAAGGAATCTCACTTCCCAAAATGGTGAATAACTTGCCTGAATGCACAGCCACTACCCAGGAATTCAGAGATGGTCAGGGAGAGAGGCAGGAGTGTAAATTGCCCCCTTGATCTCAGCCTTGCCCTCAAATGTGTGACCTAGTGAGGTGTCTGTCACACACTGAGGATTACAACCCATTCCACCTGGATTATCCAGGGCTTGCTGTGATCTGAGAGATCATTTCAGTTATGAATCAATACTTTCATCATCCTGCTCTATTGACTGGGCCCTTGACAAGCCAACCAGGAAAAGTCTTCTATGATCCAGAACGTGGCCATCCCTCTTGGGAGATCAAACACTTAAGTAGCAAAATTCTTACTATTAATTTTTTTTTTAATTTATCCAATGCTATTTATTTCCTGTGATGTATTCTGTTTCATTTTGCTTAGAACAACTGGAAGAGCTGTATGAAATCAGCGTTTAAAAAAACCTTAAGTATCCAAATTTTCTTTAAAAATCCTAAAACTCCCATGAATCCAAACTCAGCCTCTCTTTAACCTCAGTAGGCAGAACCTGCCTCTACTTAGCCAAAGTGGCAACCATGGATTTGTTCAGTACTTAACCTTTATGTATCTTTAAGTAGAACAATATTTAGATTGTTATGAGCAATTTAGCTGCTGTACAAAATTACTCCTTGTATTGTAAATTCATATTAATTTCCCTTGTCCTCTGCTTCCCTTAGGAACAACGACAAGCAGAGAAGGCAGGAATATTTGCAAGAGTTGCAAGAAATGGAAGAAAGAGTTAAACAAAGGCCATTGCTTTTTGAAAGAGTCACTCAGGTTACCTTGTTTCTGTGTTACTACTGAATCTTAACTTCAGATACTGAATAAGACATTTGTAGTCCAGTATTTTCAGAAGATATTTGACAAACACATTTTTGAGACCAGTATTTATCTGTTTCAATCTCTGACACACCCCCATATAAATGTTACTGGAAATGTGTGTCCAGTCACAACATGACTGTTAGTGCAGAAAAGGAAAACCTGGTGTAGAGTTTTCAAGTGTTGTTTTACTGTTCTTACCTTCATGAATAATCATTACACTTCTCAGAGGATTCATGTAAATAAAAATATCAAAAGGCAAGCATTCAATGCATTAAATAACACAAAACTACTGTGGTTTCCCTACAGAAAAATGCCAGAATAGCTGCAGAAAAGCATTATTCCAACAGACTGAGAGCACTGGGGATATGCCCAGAGTTTGTTTTAAAGAAAGGACAAACAGCTAAATTGCTGCAATGCTCCACTGCTGAAGATTTTATTTCCACTGAAGCCAGAGAAAGGTAGGGATTGCTGAGGCCTTTTCTTTTTTTTTACCCACTATATATCTAATAATTAGAAAGTCATTTTTGATGTATAGATCTGTGGGTTTTTTAATTTTCTGTAGTATTTCCCTGGGAACTATTTAACTAAGTGGTTTGCTTTAGTAATGTTAGCATTAGTGTGTATTTTTTATTGTTCTTGTCTGAATTAAGTACTATTTCATAAAACAGAGGGGAGCACTGATTATGTTATGTAATGCATTTTAAAAAAATGAAGAAAAGCATTTTTTATTGGTTCCTTTCACCAAAAATTCAGGCAGGTTGTAAGTCACTTCATTCTTCATTACCTTTAAGTGTTAATTTTTTTAAATAACCCCTCTAAAAATTAGTTTTTAATATCCAGTAGGTCTTATGCTTTAAAAGGAAGCAGAAATAAAAAAAAAATATAAGCAATACTTTTTAGCATAAGAAGACTTTGGTGTCCCCCCTTCCCTTATCCTTCCCCAGTTCCACCCCCGCCAAGATTACCACATTACATGAAGGTAGTTTAAAATCTACTGGAAAGCATCTTCCCAAAAAACTAAATCACACATGGAAATTGTCTTTTCAGAATCATCCAGGTCCAAGTGGAAGGAAGGGAATCCCTTGAGGAAGCAGCTGAGGGCAGCCCCCAGCCAGAACCATCTTGGGATGAAGAGGAAGAGGAGAAGGGTAAAGGTGTCAAAACCTCCACCCCAGATGAGCAGTCCAGTGAGCTGGAGGATGAGGAAGGGCCCAGAGCCAGCCCTTACACTTCTGATCCTGGATCCAGCCCCCCCTGCAGCTGGCACAGTGAGGAGGAGGAGGAAGAAGCCAAGGCAGGCCTATCACCTGGCCATTCCCAGGAGGATGAGGAAGAAGAGGAAGCCAAGGCAGGTCTGTCACCTGGCCATTCCCAGGAGGAGGAGGAGGAGGATCAATCCAACCCCAGCCCTCGGTCTGAGCGGTCCCCAGAGGTTCCAGGGGAGGAAGATCAGTCAGATCCTGAAGCTGAGGGTGCCTTCCAATATGAGGATGAGGAATATGAAAGTGATGACTCTGAAGAGAAGCCCAGTGCTGATGAAGCCAACTGACAGGATGGTCAGGGGCTCAGGGATCCCTTCCATTGCTGGAAGTGAAACAGACACCAAAAGGAAACTTGGTGCTTTGCTACTGACAGAAAATTCTGTGAATTTTTGCCTCTTAGCTTCAGAGTCCTTCCAGTGAAGAAACTTTGTTTTCCAGTAAGAAACCTCAAGTGACTAGTTCTCACCAAGAAAATTTAATTTTATATGAATCTTTATTCTGGTCTTCTGTGACACCAGAGCACCTCTGTTCTTAAAATGAACTGCAGTCATTGTTCAACAATAACACCTTGTGTGCTGTGCAGGTACTGAGGTCTCACATCCAGCTCCTTCCTGGCAAAGCCAGGTGAGACTTTGGAACAGTAATTGCCATTATATCCCTGGAAAGGGAGAATCTTATTACCTCAGGTAACTCTAGTTGTGTCAAAACATGGAAAGAAGAGCTTTTGTACCTCTTATACATTGGCTGCTCAGGGCTTCAGTTACTACACAGCAAAGAATGGAAATAAAAGCTTTGGGGGTTGTTTTTTTATCTTGTATCAGTAGTACCTTGTCCTGACTTCTTTGCTAACCTGTCATACTCAGTGCTGGGAAACATCACTTCCACATCAAATCTGTTATTATTTCTTCCTCCTGACTTTGCTGTACAGTTTTTCAATGTTTGGGGTTTTTTTTAAGCATCATTACTTTTATTTATTTTTGAAATGTGAACCTAACTAATGTGAAACTTTTTATAAATTTAAATAAAAGATGAATAATGAAAGAAAATAATTACTTCACAAGGAAAATCACAGTTTACAATCTCTAGTTGTAGCTGGCAGCCCCTCAATACAAACTCAGTGTTGGCTTGCTTGTATTTAACATTTCTGCATTACCCCTAAATTAAATACTATTTAATTAAATATTCTGTGATTCTGAGGAGTTTTAATTAATAATCACATATTACTGGTACTTGTTTCCTTAGGAAATCAAATGCCTTTCTGAAAGAAAGCAGAGGAGCTCTGTTGTGGTTTTTCTCAGATGAGTTGAAGAGAGTTCAAATCAGAAAACATTCAAATCTGTTTCTATGATCTGACAGCTCTCAGCTAAGTGTTCTAAAGAAACAAATATATAATTGTTGAACTGTTAAGACAGTAAAAATACTACTAACATTTAAATTGAAAGTAGGAAAACCAATGCTTTTTAAAGTTTTAGATGGAGTTGTAGACCTGTGTAAAATTCAGATCTTTTCACTGAATTTTTACATATTAATATTAATAATCACAGTATTAATAAGCACTGATAAATATAACAAGGAAGAGTTAGTACAGCTTGTGAAGGTTATGCCTCAACATTTTTAGAATCAGGTGGACTAAGGGAATCCAATGGATATGGTTTACCTGGATTTCCAGGAAGCATTTGACACAATTTGCTGTCCAAGTATCTTAAAATGAGTAACCAGTTCCAAGTTCAGGGAAGAAAAGGTCAGTTTGCACAGTGAAAATGCAGTTTTTGGCAGACACAGTCACAGAGTTGGGTGGAAAGGGACCTTGAAGATCATCTAATTCCACCCCCAGCCATGGGAGGGGATTAAAGCTGTTGGGCACATTCAGGAGGGATGTGCTGGATGCATTCCAGGGGTTTGCTGAGGCCACAAGTTATGCAATGCTGTGAAAAGATGAAACTGCAAAGGACATGCTTTATGATCTGATGGAAAAAGAGATACAGTTCAGTTTTCATCTATGCAAAGAAATGCATGTGAGGGTAAGAAAAATACTCAGTTCCATCCTGAATGCTGCATGTATGCAAGTCCTGGTCCTCCCATCTTAAAAAGGAATTGTTATGCAACTGAAAGGAGGCAAAAAGAATGATCAAACATTCATACAAAAGGTGGTTTACTTTTAAAATGACAATACACACTGGGATTCTTTAATTTGGAAAAGATGTGAGAGAGCAAACTTTGAGATATTAAAGGAGCCACTTATGGAAATCAGCTTTTCAAAGTGGAAGGGTAATGAGATTTAAGAAAAAAGGGCTGTTCAGAAATTGCATTACAAACATAAAGGGATAAACATTGCAATGAGGAATTAAAAAGGAAGGAAAGCAATGGAAAGGCAGAGATGACAGAACAGAAATAGAGACAGACAGGTCAGGATGAATGAAACCTCATGAAGCAAAGGAACAAATATTTCAAAGACAAGGCACAGAGGTGGAGACAAACCAGAAAAAACTAATAAGATGACAGCACTGAAAGAAAATAACTGTATTTAAAGAAAAGAACCCAGTACTTCAGCACGAAAATTGAAATCCAGGTGAAAGCTTTTGGTAAATGACCAAGATGCAGAGTTGTACCAGAGAAAGGAGAACTGAATATGTGGTACCTTGTCAGAACTCAAAACATTTTGGTACAATTAATATGGAGGGGGGAAAAAAGTTTTTTTGATTCACAAAAGATATAATAGAAGCACTCTAAGCGAAGAAGCTCATTAAAGGAGAGATGCTGATGAGTTGTGCTTTCAGGGAAGCTGCTTAGCAGGAGGGAGATGAATTGGAAAGTTTCTCACAGATTATTGAATATTCTGCCTTTAATATTTGAATTAATGGCCACAGCACAAGAGTAGAAACATGTTCAAAAAATTTGCAAAGGAAATGAGAAAGGTGTATCTGAAAAAGGCTTAAAAATTCCACATGGGAAGAAGAGGATAACTTTGCATGTAGACTGCAGCATTAAGTAATAAATTTGAAGTGCATGAAGGGTGTTTTTATATAATAACTATATATATTTATGTTTTGAAATAGGAAGCCAGAAGCTTTGGATGTTGTGCTTTGTCAAGTATTCTTTGCATTTATAAAACTGTTTCCTCTAGAAAGCAGCTCCTCATGTACATAATTCTCACAATATCAAGCAGGAGGGTATATTCTCTTCTCCTTTGAGGAAAAAGTTCTTACATCATTACCTTTTACAGCTGCTCCAGATGAAGAGAATAACAAAAGACCTTCCTCACCTTCATGGAGTTACAGTCTTAGATCTCTGGTTTTATAATATTTTAGTATTAAAAAAAAAAAAAAGCCCTTGCATACTCCAGCAAAACTCAAAATTGCTTCTTTCTTCAATAGGAATTCCAGGTATTTGAGGAATGCCAGATCAGAACTAAGACTTACAAATAGTATCAGAAAAACCCCTGTCCCTACTTTATATAAAAACACCCAGCTCAGATGGAGGAGCAGAGAAATCAGGGGTCACACACAGACACACAAGGGAACTTGTAAGGACCTCATATAATGCTTTGGATACCGATTTTTTTAAGGAATAACAGCATTAAGAGGTTTCCACTGTGCCAAGTGTGCACAAACACACTGAAATAACCCCCAGTCCAGCCCTGCTGGGCATCTCTGCACACTCAGGAGGTACATCTGTTTCCTCACAGAGTAAATCCCTTCACAGACAGCTGAGCATATAAACCAGCTTGCTTGAGTCCACAGAGCACAAGCTCTGTCCTCCCTATCCTCTTCCCTTTCTTCCTTGTTTTTGATTGAGTGGAATTAACTCAGTGAATAGCCCAGCAACAGGAGGTGAAAGTTAGGAGATGACAGGGACAAGCAGGACTTCCCTTCTTTAGTTCTGGCCAGTTATGATCCATGTCTCACAGGATTAGTGGGACAACCCCCACTTACATGGCTGTAATACAGAGAAGGCAGATGTTAACAGGCAAGAAATACTGTTATTTTCTGATAATTAACACTGTAAATGAGACCATGTTTCATTTCATGGGCACGAACAGCCAGCTGTCAACAGGGCTAAAAACAAGTCCATTTGCACCTGCACAGCTCAAAACTTGCTACTTATAGTCAGAGCTTACTAACATAAGCTGATTACTAACAATAGTTAGGCAGGTTGCAATAAGAAGGTTAGTGAGATTAGGCAGGTTACCAACTAAAGCAAGCAACCACACCACTAACATAGCCAGCAAATTCTAGTTTGCAGGATAATTAATTGCTATAAACCACCCAGTTTCCACATTATTCAGATGATCACTCTGTTTCAGACACAGCTTTTCACACTTCCAGAGGTACCTGGTTTTCAGGAAAGGCTGCTTTTCACTTGCTGTACTTTTGATGTGTGTTTCATGCCATTCCATGTTTCTAAAATAGATAAAGGATACACAAATTACATTTGTAACAAGTAGTAAAAGCAAACAAAAGGAAAACCATTGTGATTAAGTTGTGCTCTGGGGAGCCCAGTCCAGTATCATCTTTATCCAAAACAGCCCAAACCAGTTACTTCCTTTAAATCCCTTTCCATTTAATTTCCTGTGGGAGAATTTCCTCTATCCCTTGCCTGTTAACTCAAGTCATGGTTTATTCCTGGGAGAAACCTTCCTTCTCTTTATATTGTTAATGCTGATTTAATTCAGGCCCAGCAAGCCAAGGCTGAGTTGAGCTCTCCTTGTGGAGCTGGCTGGGTACCTGTTTGCCTGTTCCAGCTTGTTCCTGCCCCTGAGAACTGGCTCACAGCCCCTCCTGTTCACACAGCTCCCTCTCCTCCCTTTCCCACTGAAAGGCAGCTCAGTGTTCCCAGAAACAGCCTTCAGATTCCAACCAGCAACTACTGGGTGACATTCAACTCTGTATAAAGAGTAACCAGGAAAAGTTGCTCAGTTTTAGGCCACAGCCAGTTCTCTCTCAGACACCTCACAGGCAGTTCCACACTGAAGTCAACTGTCTTCCCACATCCCACTAATGCAGAGCCAGCAATTCCAAAACATTGGCCAAACTCTATTTGAGGCCACAGAGCT
The DNA here is from genome assembly GCA_013400695.1 of Neodrepanis coruscans. Lineage (NCBI taxonomy): Eukaryota > Metazoa > Chordata > Aves > Passeriformes > Philepittidae > Neodrepanis > Neodrepanis coruscans. Next base: position 14,694 of record VYZS01006557.1, on the reverse strand, counting down.
GAGCTCTGCCCTGTTTACCTGTGAACATACTCAGTTTTACACTAAATGAAAAGAAAATCCACTCTGGAAGATGCTTCTGGGAAATACAGCTCCTCTCTTCAGGACAGTTGTCACATCCCAAAGGAATTTCCATCCCCAGCTGAGGGGGCAGGGATTCCACATGGGGGATGTCCAGTACACAGAGAACCTTCTCTCACTCATCCCACTTTCAATCCCATTCTCACAAGACCTGTATCTTGCCAAAAAAAAACCTGCAAAAAGCTTTGAATTCCTCAGG
>VYZS01006557.1:0-14409 GCA_013400695.1 Neodrepanis coruscans | reverse complement strand
AAGCTTTGAATTCCTCAGGAAAAAAGAAATCCTGGAACAGCCAGGCATTAGGATAAAAGAGCAAAGATGTAGATGAGATTCCTGAAGGTTTCTCTAAACAGCACACAACACTATCCAAAGAAACTGCACACCAGAATTTGTCTGCTTTTACAAATCATCTTGCAATAGTTTCCATGATGTGGTAAGATTTTGGCTTTATGGGTCTGGGTTTAGGTTTTTTTGTTTATTTGGGTTTTTTTATAATAGTTTTATTAAAACCTCAGTAAAACATATTATCTAAACAATGGCACAGAGATGCTGGAAATCTGCTTCCCTTCTTCTCTGCATTCCAGCCTAACTCTTCACCACAAGCCCTTGTCACACATCATCATTCAACAGAGGCCTTCAGCTGTTTCCTTCAGCAGACATCCTGGAAAATAATGGAAAAGATCATAACTTGATAAATTATTTGTACTTTGAACATATATGGCCCTGAATACAATTCCCTTGCCATAAATGAGAGCAAAGGGCTGAGGCAGAGGGATGTACTTGATAAAGTGCTTGTGAAATATTTTTATCTTTAACCAACCTATGGCTTCACAGAACAGCTTGAAGTGAATCAAAAGCTTGTTGCAGGTGACAGGGAACAATCCCTCTCCCCTCTCCTGGCCACTCACTGTTGAACAGCGTCCAAGCCTTGTGAAGTCCAGATCAAAAAGTCCTTCTGAGCACTCATTGAACTGAGTCAACTTGCTAAAATAGTAGAAATCATCTCAGGAAAACATTCCAGACCACAACTAAAGCTCTTTCCAGCCATTTTGGTGAGGATTAGTGGAAGCAGAAGGGAAGGGAAGACCAGATGACCACTAGTAAAGGCAGGGCAAGTAAAGAACAAGAGAAGCTGTTAAATTATCTCAGTGATAACACACAAGCACATCCCAAGTGTTATTTATGAGTTTGTTTGGTTATTTTCACATTTTTAGTACAAAAATCACTTCCCAAATCCTTTGAGGGATCTGACAGTCTTAAAACAGAGCTCTGTTTTAAGCCCAGCACATGTTTTTAATAGTAATTTTAAAAATTCCACCTTTGTTGTTCATCAGACTTTTCCCTTATCCAAAGGTCAGCTGGGAGGTGGTGCCCAAAACCAGACTGTACATGGAAAAACAACTCTTCCATCTTGCTGGAAGACATTTGTGGTTATTAAGCAGAAGAGAGCAGAGAAGGAAAGATTTTCTGTCTCCCCCCACTCCCCAAATCAGTTNTTCTGTCTCTCCCCCCACTCCCCAAATCAGTTGAAGCCGCTAAAATTTCTACACATGTTCACTCAGTTTTGTTTCCTGCTGTGTTCCCTTGCAGGCCATGAGAATAAAGGCAAAGAGGGAAAAGCCAACCTCTTTCAGCAGTAATTCCAGCCTAAAACATGTGGAAACCTTTCCTAAGGACTTCCTGGGGGATGCTGTGCAGTCACAGGGACTTGTTTGGGTCCACAGGAGAACTGAAATAAACCCTGCCAGCCACTCAAACAAAAAACACTGACAATGGCAGATTTATGTCTTTCAGAAATCAAAGCCCTCAATTCTACAGCAAGTCTGATTGTCCAAGAAGAAATGATCCTTTCCAAAAAAAAAGAGAATCTTAACAAAATAGAAATGCAAGCTACATTCCAAAGGATGTAATAATTTTCCCCATGGGGACTATGACTGTCTTCTAGGGGTTTTTTTGTTTGGGTTATGGCTTTTTGGGGGGTATTGTGTAAGGTTTGAGGGTTTTTTAGAACTTCCTGCAGCAAAATCTCTCTGAACTCTGTATCCCAGACAGTTTGCTGAGGAACACCTACTTACACCCCAGTCACACAAAGAACAACCAGAACAAGAAGTATTGTACTCTTACTATAAACATTAGTAGAATAAAATAGAAAGATTAAGGGAAAATAATTAAAAATAGAACTCTTTTCTTTCCAGAGGAAATAACATAATTTTTATCCAAGTGCCTTTTGTCACTGCTGTAACAATGGTTCATTTTAGGCCATATCTCAGTGCACTCAGAACCAGGAAACCCTGGCACAAATGTGCTGTGGCTTTGTTTGCACTGTGTGTCTGGGCCAGCACTGCAGCTCTGGAGGGACTTGCAAGAGTCTAACAGAGCTGTTCCAGGGGGAATGTTCTCCCAAAATACACTTCCAATGATACCTGCAGCACTGCAGAGCTCTGCAGCTTCTGAAAGTGCTGGTGACTTGTTGGAACATCTCAGCTCCCTAAACAAAGTTGTCCATTTTGCACTGGGGCAGAAGTTCAGTGACAGGTCCCAGTTAGAATGTTTTACCTTCATCCCACAGTGTTTGGCCAGGAAGAATCTTCACTCTCACCAACAACATCATGTTTCTCTTCATGCCACAGCAAATACACTCTGCGACTGTATGTTCTTTCCTGGTATAACAAAGAAACGCATTAGTTATTTTTTAATAATAAAAAGCCATTTCAGTCTGTTTTCAATACTAATGGATACTGAGGGAAAGCCTCTACTCCTGCAACATCAGTGGTGCAAAACCTGCCCCGTCTTCCCATCCCATCTCTCCCAATACAGGAAACAAGCAACAACCCACCTTCCTTTGAGATATTTCAAAGGTCAAACCACTTCAGGGAAAGCAAAGAAAGGAAAACTGTTGTACTCTAACACCACACATCCACATTTCCTCTGATAAGTTTCTCATTTCCAACATAACTTTTCCTTCTTCTCTTTCCTTTTGAGCTTGGATTTTTAACTCTTCCATTTCACAAGAACAGCTTGCTGTGCTTTGTGTTGGTCATCTGGGTCTGCACTTTCTCTCCATCCAGAGTTCATTCCAGAGAGGCCTCCTGCATGTTCCACTTCAATTAACAAGCTGCCCTGGGAAGGGGGAAAAACATCACATGTTAAGTGTTCATTTTGAAAACCAGCTGAAGTGTTCCCTGCTCAGCATGAAGACTCTGAGCACTCATTTGAAAAAGTGAGGAGGGAGGTCTGCTCCTTGTAAGAGAAGTGGGTGCTTTGACTGAAACAAGGACCAAGATCTCACCCACATGTCCCTCAGGACTCATTTTAAACACTGAAAATAAAAGTTGCAGCTGGGCATGTTCCACAAGGATGACACCAGAATCCCCACCAGCTCTAGAAGTTTGCTATATTAAAGCTGTGCATTATCTTGTCAACATTCAGAACTCTTCTCTAGCAAGTCCATCAATATTAATGAAATCATGTTTCCCCATTCCTGGGTCTAATGACACTCTGAAGCAGCAAGCTGTTGGCAGACACAGCACAGACACATCATGCCAAAGGGCTCAGAGTTCTCCTCCTCTCCAGCTGTGTGGGATAAAGGAGAGATCCATCTTTCTCCAGATATGCAGCCAAGTTTCATGCTCAGGGCTCTCTGCATCCCTCACTTGAGGCCACTGGAGACTGTAGCTCTTCTCTAGTTCATTTGCTGTCTCTTCATCAGGATTCCTTTCCAACTTCCCTATTCCCTAGCACTGTAGGGGAACATTCTGGCCAAGAAAACACTCATTTCCTGTATGATCTTAAGACTGTGATGCTGAATCTTCCTGCTGGGGGGATTTACAAGTATCTTCAAACCTCTGGAATCCTCTAAAAGCAAAAGTCTTAAGTCTACATTTAAAAAGCCAAGACTGACTTTCCACTCGCTCCACCCACTCCCTCAAGGAGCAATTAAAGACTGGAATTCTCCTGCACTTGAGCCCCTCTCAGCTCCTTAATCTCATTAGCAGTTCTGGCAAAGGTTTCCTAGGCAAGGAGAGTGTGTGGGTCACCACAGACACATAAAACTCATCAGCTTTTGAACAAATTGAATTTGTGGTCAGAGACAAAAATAACACTGGTGGATGTCCAAGGCTGCCTGCCTTCACCCCCATGATACCTTTGGCCCATGGAAAAAAATAGAGTCTGGAGTGGTGGGCTGTTTAAGTGAACAGAAATCAGGGGAATGGATACAACTGGTTGTTTGAAGGCAGCCATGAGCAGTGTCTGTACATTGACAGCACTGTGAAAAAAAACAAGTTTTTTTCATCCCTTGCAGCAAAAATGTGAAGTTACAGGTCAGAGTCACCTCACCAGGAGGTGCAGGACAGCAGACACATTAGCAGAGGAAGGAATCAATTCAGTCAATAAAGGAATTGATACCTGTCTATAGTTAGAAAATGCCTTTTACAGAACAAGCTGTTCCTCTGCATCCCTGAGAAACAAAAGGGTTTTATTGAGTTCCTAAATACACAGAGACATGTATAATTCATACTGTCTAACTGCCAGGCATGAAGAGTGTGTCAGGATTTTAAATGTTCCCTTCATTCTTTCCTCCTCAAGAACACATCTAACAGCTCTGGGGGACAGAGCAGACATGTGAAGGACTTATGAATTCCTTGGGACAGGGACTGCCCAGGGACATCCAATTCCAGGAGGTGCCAATCTGAGAGCAGAGAGGGAGCAGGGGATCCCACTGCTGGCTGAGGGATCAAGGACAGTGTGGAAAGAGGAAGACAGTTTAGCACTTTTTCCCTACACTATCTATTTATTTTTCCGGGTTTGAGAAGTTCACAGTTGGCACCAACTGTGCAGACAGACTCACTTGGTGTTATGGACAAAATAGCTTCTTAATGGTGTAAAAGCTCTCAGTCATTCCAGGAAGGAACATCCAACCTTCATTTCCCCTATTCCATGAAAAAGTATTTTATTAAGATGGGATTTGCCATATGAGACAAACTAGTGGATTATTCCAAGCAATCAGTTTTGTCAGCAGACCAAACAACTAATGGACTATGAGCTTTCTGTTACCACTAGTGACATCAAAAAGTGACATGCAGCTGTATTTAAAAATCCATTAAAAATGAACATCAATATCTAACAGATATAATCCATACCATCAATACTACCTCATCTCAAAATAATTAAAAAGAGGCATTTTGAAGTAGGTAACAAAGATTTGTTTTCCAGTTTACTTTCTCTATAACTATCAAAATTAAGTCTTTTAAACACCCAATTTTAAACCTATTGATGGAGGTAGAAAACCTGTTTCTCTAAGAAGCATCTAAGAGTAACAGAAGAAATAATGATTTTTGTTTTTCCTTTTATATGTAGTGGGAGCTGCAGGGCTAAAACCTCTTAATTTTTGAAGAGAAAATGANAGAAAATACATCATAAATTTTACAGAGTGCCTGTATTTATTCACATGAGAAATGAATCCCTAACTCTGTTTAAACTTGTGATATTAACAATTAGAGATAAAAGCAGCAGGGGTTAGAGAAAGCTGGGAGGAATTTTCATTTAAACTGACTCATTTAGATCTACTCATAAGAAAAATAAAATATTTTAGAGTCCATAGAAATTGGATGAACTCACCTGGAAAAGCCACCTATCTACCACAAAGATATGAGTTTTCACAATCTGCAATAAAAAATTGCCAGGAATAGGAAAAAAAAAATCTATATCTGACAAGCGCTATCCCAAAATATGGAGGTCTTCATAGTTTGATTTTTGATCCATCTCACCTTACAGACACAGCTTTACACACAAAAGAAATGATAAAAAGCTGGTTCTAGGGGTGCTGAAAAAAACAGAAGATGTAGGTTTTGATGCTGATAAAGATGGTTCAATATAATTTCAGGGAATACAGAGAACTCTTCTCACATCCCTTCCAAGGGTTTGTCTCACAGGCTCACTCATTTAAAAAACCACAACAAATTAATAACAGCAGTAATACAACAGAAATGTGAGGATTAGCACATCAGGGAAACCATTTGGAGTTGAGAATGTGAAAAGGGAGAAGTAAAACTTATCCTATTATTTCTACAGCACTTCTTAGAAAAGCATTAGCACAAGGAATGGAGCACTTCAAAGAAGAAAATGAATGTTTTGCAGAACCAGCCTCCAAGAACCAAGTTCTGCTTCTTGAAATAAGAGAGCCCACAAGGGCCTGTATTCCTGTGGGACTGGGCTCCTGCTCACTCCTGTCCAGAAAAGATGCCAAATGAGAAGTTTCTGGAATCTTCATCCAAATTCTCATGGCTGTGTGGCAAAGGTTTGCATATGACAAAGTGGCCATGATTAATGATATCCACAGAGCAGAATCCTCATGACCACTGAGCCCCAGGCTGTGCTGGGAATTACACAGGGCAAAAATAGTTCCCAAATTTATAATAGGAGTGATTAAGGCAGAAAAAGTTATTCTTATTACAAATAAGCCTCAGTGGCACAGTCTAATATATTTTAATAATGACTTCTCCTTGATTCCAAACTGATTTTATCAGTGATTTACCTTCTACTTCAGAAAATTACTACAGTGTGACTAATTCCCCCAGGGAAAAAGAAAAGGAATTAAGAACAGGACCTTTCAATAGGAACAGAAGCTCTTAATCAGTGCTCAAGTGTTTTATTAAAATTCCTGCTATTAGGAAAATGGCAAAGTCCAGATTCAAAATATACCTGCAGGTCTCCTTGTTGCAAAATGGTTTTCAGCAAACAAATGTTCATTTTTAAGGCTTCTTTTAATACATTTAAAAAACAATATCAGTAATTTTCTGTCCTCCTGCCAGACTTCCAAGATCCACATGCAGTTTAAACCTGTGAAAATTTAGGATCTATGTGCAACTGAGGCCTATGTGACATAAAGAAATCTGAACAGATAAAATGAAGGATGCATTACCTACAGTTCTGCAATTAAGAAGGAAATCAATGCAAATAGTATTTATAGTAAAATGTAAGGAATTCTTACAATACAAGTGGAAAGTTTGGAATTTCCTTGAATAAGAATCCCTAACTATCTCCAGCTTGTACCCTCAGGAAAAACAGAATAAAGTGTAAGAAAGTGTCCTGGCCAAGTGGAGTAAATAACCACGTTGAAAATAATAAATATTATGTATTCAAAAGCCACAAAGTTGATGATAAAAAGCTCATACACATACACAGAAATTGCCACTTGCCAGGTGGAAGCAAAGCCTCTGGATCTCAATGATTCCAGAGCGAAATGCTGAGCAATCTCCACCCTGGATATCCAGAAGAATTGCCATAGGAAATTATGGATTTGGGAGTAAATAGGGGAAATAATTTGAGGGTATCACAAGATGAGAGTTGTAAATATTGCATAGATGTTTAGGAAATTAAGGAAAGTAGAACACAGCCAGGGTGGATCTGCTAACCCAGCCTGGAGAGATACTTTTGTAAAAGCAGAGAGACAAAGTTTACCATAAAAATGACCATAATGCAACACAGCAAGAGCAGCTCCCCACTAACCAGCCATCTATTCTATTACCTGTACTTAGAAAAACCACTTTTCTTGTCAATCTGGACTCCAGAAAAGTATTTCATATGAAGAGCTGGTTACATGGAGACAAGAATACTCCTGTAGGATGGGACACAGCAAGCCAGGGAAGAGACAAAATGGAAAGCATCAGGCTAAGGCAAGGCTGGAATTGATTTCATTTAATAACCTTTGAGAGAAATACTGGAGAGGGAGAAATGAAAAAAAGGGTGCTAATGGCACAGGCCTGGGAAAACTCAGTAGTTTGTTCTTAAAACTTCCAGTTGCCACATTTCTTATATTTGATCCAGGATTGCCCAATAACACACAACCCTTTAAGAACAAAGGAGTAAAATAAAATAAACAACCTCACAAAGCCCCTTCTAAGTGAGACTGACAGATTTCTTAACACCACGTAGATGCCTCTCAAAACAAAGCCTAAGCTTTTACAAACCTGTGGGGTCAACACCTATTTAATCTCCAGAAGCAGATATTTAAAAGGTTACAAATGTGCCTTACAGGTCACTAGTTATTAGAAGGCAGAAGTATTTCCTGTAGTTCTCATGTTTTGAATCTAAACACCCAGGGGCCTGAAGTCAGTGATTCTGAAGTCACACCCAGGTTCAGTTATTTATGTAGTGTTAAATGACAGAATTAAAGAGCTGTGTTCAACAGCTGATATTCCTGACTCCAACAGCATGGCAGACAAAATAAGATTTCAGTGTTCAGAGCAATTACTGCTTTCCTGGAATGATAAAGTGTTAAAACACACAAACAAACCAAAATGAGCGTTTTGAAGTGCCAGGAGATGGGGTGACATCATTACTACAGCCCATCTGCTGGCAAGAACGAGGAGCAACAGATGAGGAGCCAAAATCTCCCCTGGTATAAAAGGATTGAGTTCCACTGACTTCAGGAAAGTTATCCCAATGTTCCTGTGTGTGACAGATTAAAACAATGACACACTTTACATGCAAGTAGAGGTGAAATAAGGTTAAAGCCACCAAGACTGATGTAACTAATTTAGAGCAAATTATTCTTTTTACTGCAAATATATTTGTAGATGCTAAAAATCACGACTGTGGCAGCTTCTCACATAAATTAACAAGCTAAAAAAAGCAGGATTATTTCTGCAGAGATAAGAAAGAACATATGGTCCTTATTGCCAGCTAAGGGTCCCTTTTAAAACAATTTTCCCCAATCTGATTTGCTTCACAATTACCCTAAATCCTGCCATGATTGCTCTCGTGGAGCACTCTCAGAATTTGGCTTCCCTCGAAGAGGGATTTTTCCCTCCCTTAGTTACAGCCTCTGTTATTGATTTCTGGATAATCCCTGCAGTTACCAGAGAAAGGTTTTGGCAGGTTTCCCCGCAGACCTGCAGATGCCCATTTCCCTTATCCACAGAGCATCCTTTCCCCCCTCACTGCCTCGCTGTTGTTTGGCTGTGCACACACCCTGCCCAGGGACCAGCAGGGAGAACATTCCAGATCCTCTCACTAACACACAGCAAAGGCAACATCTGCCCCCCTCAGCAGAGGGTCTGTCCTGGACCCAGCTGCAGAGAACTAAGAACTAAACAATCCCCCCCTCCCCGGGGCCAAATGTGCTGAGAGAAATTGGGCCCATTTTGTCCTTACTGGGAGGAGATTATACTTGTTTGAGAGACTCTTTTAACCAATCAGGAGTGGAACCAGGAAAGTACTTTCATTAACATCTCTAACAAGAGGTTACACCAGAGAAAAGGGGGTTCTTTTGTCACAGAAATAACAGAATGAATATTCTGTTAGGAAAAAAATGGAAATCACATCCTTGAAGACAGGGCTGCCAGCATGAAAGCTGCACTCTGAGAACCAACTAAGCTGAGGGGAAAAAATGCTGAAAGAAACCATTTTAGCTACTAATATAAAATGTAGAACTAATACCTAACTAGAACTGCCTGTGTGAACAGGCCCCGAGGTTAAAGTACTTAGTGTAGTTTGTGGGGTTGGTTTTATTTTTGTTTGGTTGTTTGGGGTTTTTTTAATTGAGAAAAGAATCAACTGTGGAATTTTTGTTTGGTTGGTTTTCTTAAGGCAGAGAAGGAAGAACTGGATTATAATTTTGCAGAGAGAAATCACAGAACAGAATCATAAAGTGGTTTGAGTTGGAAAGGACCTTAAAAATCATCTACTTCCAATCCCCCAAATTTTCCTCCAAGTGAATGGAAAATCTCAGCAACCACAAAGGAAATACAAGGACGCCAAGGCCTTTTAAATATAATTAAATCATTTTTCCTTTTATTTTTGGAATTGGCAGATGGAGCATTTACACCTTGGAATGAAGGCAGGGGGAGAAAGTCTGAACAGGTCCAGAGCTCCCCTGAGGAAGAGTTGTGCCTTATCCCAAAACTGGAGAGGAGGGTCTTTTAAAAGGAGCTGTGCTCTCAGGAAAAGGGACAGAAACGCTCAAGGATTAAAGTTTCTCCCCTCCCTCCAAGCCAAGCAATGAGGAGATGGGATCACACAAACTCCAGCCTCTGGAAAGGCCGGGAGTGGAGTGTGAAGCACATCCCCGGTGCCAGGGACTGGCTGCTGCCCATCTCCCTCCGACAGCAGTCGCTGCAATCCCAGGGCTGGAGGCACAGCAGGGAGGAGGGTGTGACACTATCGCTCATATTCCTGGCTCTGCTCCTGTCCCAGCCTGCCCAGGTTCAGCCAGGCTGCTTCAGAGCTGGGGCCATTCAGAGCTCCTGCTTTTGTTCTGGGATGAGGGAAACTGCTGGTTTTCCACTAGCAGGAGAAGAGCCAAGTGTGGGCTGCTCTCTGCCTGATAACAGAGGAAGGGAGCGAAGGCAAAAGTGGAATCCTTTTGGCTTGGGGCTAATTTAATGTTTGCTTTATATGCATCAAATAGTGCAAGAACCTCTGGGTGCTTCACATGCCCAGTGAGTTTTGTCCCGTCACTACCACAGCAACCCTGCAGATATTCCCATTATCCCATCGGTACCACCACTGCAGTTACCTGTGTGTGCCAAGGGCTGAGCAGAGCCACCTGAAGCAGCTGGTCAGAGTCTGGCACCAGGGACAGCCAGCTGCCAAGATCAGTGCAATTCCTACTGCTGCTCCTCCGTGGTAAAGGGAAAAACCACACAGAACAAACCTAAAATAAACCACAAAACAAACAACTCAAATCAAAGCCAAAAAGGAAAACCAAACAGTCCAGGAGATCAAAGAAGTATTTTCCCCTACAGTAAAATTCTCTGTTAATTACATATATACACATGAAAAGCCTTTTCAACAACGAACTGATTGAAACAACTATCGTGGAGATGTTTTTGACCAAGTGCAGTGGAGTTTTGCTTTCTGCCCAAGACGTGAACCTGTGGCACTGCGGGGATTAGGAGCAGAAAGGCTGCCAGGTTTAACTCTTGCAGCACAAGTGGTTTCACCATAACATGACACCAACACGATAAGGCTGAAACCTGATCCCAGCGTGACTTTGACACATCAGAATGTGAATCCTGCCACTACCACATACTTCAACTTCAAGCCCCAACAGTTAAAGTGCCAGTTCACTTCTCCAGCGTATCTGTGAAAAAAAGTCTCACAGGAGAAGAGGCTCCTGGTTTATTTATAGGCAAGACAGCTGTTTTCTGCATTCCATGATGTAGGCTGAGGTCTGCTCCAGCTCCTGCGTGTACTGAGACAGCCTGGAGTTACCTTGTGTGGAAGTAAAACGTGGAGCTGCTTCCCAAAGCAGTGCCTTTTTCCCTGTGTGAGACACATCCCAAAGAACACCGGTGACAAAAGGAAATCGTTAGGAAGGTGATCGTTTCTGATGGGCCTCGCACCCGAGTCAGCTCATTTTAGAAAACAAGAGTTCTCACAGCTGCTTTCCTCTGAATTTCCCTCCTGACATGTTCATTAAATACAAGACAAGCAAAAGCAAACAATGGTCTGCAGTCCAAATCAGCTCTGTTAGTGTAGATGAGATGAAGCTCTGCTCCTCACCTGCCCGCTGAAATGATTCCACTCACATCACCCAGGCACTCAGACAAGGAATTTGCTACCACTGCTCACTTGTACCTACTCCACTGTTGGGTGCAGCACATCCTGCTCTGCACCTGCCACCTTGTAGCTGAAATATGAATTCTTACCTCCTTTTGTCAGGCAACACTGGGTATGTGAATGTGTTATCAGCGCTGAGAGGCAAAAACCCCCTTATTATTACAAATACAAGTCCCTTGTGTATAAATACAAGACCCACAAGTGATAAGCACTTTTTCCTGGTCTCTACATTCACTCCCAAGCAATGAAATTCATTGCAACTACAAGTTTCCAGCTCTGTGTAAATACTTATTCTTATATAGACTCCCACTTTGAAATCACAGCATTGAAATAGCCTACAGTGCCACCCTCTCATATTTTTATTATCCTCCCAGAGGAGTTCTGTATCATTTATTTAGATTCATTACTGCTTTTCTCTCTTAAAAGCCACTTCATTTAATATAGCTACTACTTTCTTCATTTTTATAGATATATATAAAAAGGAGGTGGGTGCCTGTGTGTTCTGACATCATTATCAACATTTTGCCAAGCAACAATTTGCACCTTTGCCAGTCTCATGCTGGAGGAGAAATCTTCTAGATTGGTCTGTTTTATATGCAGGCTACAGAAAGTCAAACATAAGCAATTCCTTTTCCCAGGAATTGCAGCCTGGTATCTGTGCCTGCTTCCCAGATGTCAACATAAATCAAGAAGAGACTCGAAGATCAAGACAGAGGAAGATCTCCTACTGCTTACACAGCTACAGAACTAATCTCCACGGCCATGAATAATCCCAAATGAACTGTCAGCACAACACACTTCCCAAAACACAACATTTACAGAAAGAATGTGAAAGATGGCTAATTTAGACTCTCCAAATACACTCGGGAATATTCATGCACCCAGTTAAATCTACACTGTAGTTTACAGGGGCACAGAAAACTCATATAATGTACTGAATACCTGCACACACACGGGTGTTCACATCCATTTAAATATCAGTTTAATTCAACCAGGGAGGTTTAAACACAGACCAGCCCTGCAGTGCATTGGTGCTGAACAGGTACTAAAAAAAAAGATGGGGAGAGGGGAAAAATCCACTAAGTTGTACTTCTTTTTCCCCTCTTTCTTTGCCCAAACACACTCAGTGTAGCCATACACAGTGTGTTCAAACAGGAGCTGTGGATGGCTTTTCCTTCTCCTTGTTTTCTCTGCTTTCTCCCAAGCTGTAACAACTCCTTGGCTCTTTTTTCCTGCAATGCTGCCAAGCTTCTATAAACGGCCTCCAAACCTGGCATCAGCCTCCCCGAGTCTGGCTGCAATATCCCAGCTTTGCCATCTATTTTTGCAGACACTTATTTCAATGCTTGCAAACCAAGGGTGTTTTCCTGTGCTTTAACTATCCCATCTGAAGCAGCATGTAAGAGAAATTCCTTTAGAGACGATTCCAACGATCCCCCAGGTGATTCCTACTATATGAAAGGCACTTAAAAAGAGAGTTTAAAAAGTCAGGATCCTGCACACAAAAAAAGCCATGCTAATTTANGGCTTTTAAAAATAGGAACACAAACCCCAGTGCCGAGTTCGGGGAGTTATGGGAGGTACAGCAGGTGTAAGTGTTCCCTTACACAGCATTTTTTGACAACATGACAAAGAAAAACTTAACTTGCAAAGGACTTAGAAGGATTTTTCAGGGTCATTTTCATCTCAGTGTTTTCCAGACAGGGCAAACAAAATCCCTTTCACCCTACAAGTACTAGAAAATGTTTCAAAAGGCCAAATTATACCAGTCAAGACTGAGCTTTGTGAAGAGGGCCAGGAAGGTTGTCTGTGCCTTCTTAGTTGCTGTCCCCAGGCTTCCTACTTCCATTTCTTGCTGTCACAGAATTCTCAGTTGAAGATATGGAATTAAAATACATCAGAAATTCAGTATGTGGAAATAAATTCAGAAAGAACACAACTCAGCTTACTGAAATTTGGAGCTGGGACCAGACACAGGCCCTGTAATTTGAAAGTGGGATGATTCAAAAAAATCAGTTCATAGACAACAATACTGTGGAATAGCTTTGCTACATGAGAAACGTGTTACTGTTTAATTTGGATTTTTTCCCCTCTTGCCTGATGCTGAATACATAAGAGTTATTTGGAGAACAGCTTTTAATTTTCTACAGCACAGTAATTTCTGTCTATTATAAATTCAACACACTGGGATAGTTGGTTGATGGCACTGAACCAATTTCCAACCCAGCCAAAGTCAGCCTAAATATTTATCTGCTCTGCAGTTACTTTAACACATCCATTGGATTTTTCTGCAAAGCACTGGGGAACATGTTTCTTCCATGCAGCAGCAGACACAAGCTTTCAACACAAGACAGGGATGCAGCCTCCTCTTTTCATGGAAAGACAGGATCCAATTTTATATTTAAGTGCTGTGTGCAAGTTCCAGCAGCAGCAGGTGCCCAGACTGGGAACCCTCTGTTTCAATCCTGACAGGATTTCTGGCACATCCATTATCTTTTATCAGATACCCTGCAACTCATTATTCCCAAGCTTAAACCTCTCCACTTCCAACTGCTGCTCCTCTGACTGACAACTCCTCACACCATTCCTCTTCCTCAGACAGGGAACACTCCAACTCTGCTGCAGCAAGAGGGGATCATTAGAAAAAGAAAGTTGGGAAAGTGATTGGCTATTGAAGTGGGAAAGATTTTTACCATAAAATAATAAAGGTCTTTTCAAATAAGAGAATAGTACTTCAGAATATTGTATAAATGTTACAGAAGAGTACTAGTGTTGACAATGACTGGAAGTCATTCACAGAGCTTTTTCTTCTCACTTCTCCCTGCAGTTTTATCTTCAAAGACCCCAAAAACCTCCTGCTTCAACGTTTTAGGAACATCTCATCTATTAAAGCACCAATTCTAAATGAAGCTCAGCTCCATTTACTTTACTACCAGATATGACAACGCTGGAAACCAACAGTTTAGAAGCAAGTTTTGGAAATAAGACAATGCTTATTTGTCAACAATTACTAAGTACAGCCTAATTATGTAATTGTTTCCACAATTTTCCAGAATGCAATCTTGCCTTCCCAGCCTTTTTGCCTTAAACTGTATC
>VYZS01006553.1:4422-35931 GCA_013400695.1 Neodrepanis coruscans | reverse complement strand
AAAAAAAAAAGTGAGAAAATTGGCTATTACCTTTTGTTGTTCACCTCTGCTGTGGCACTGAATGGGAGAAAGGCTGGTGAAGCATGGAATCTCACTTTGTGAGAGGACTGGAGAAGAAAAAGGCTTGGAGAGTCCTCCGAGACATGAGGAAAGGAAGATGGAGAGTAACACAGAGCGATTTAGGTCACTTCACCTCAAAGACCTGTGGATTATGTGGCTCGGTTTAATATTCAGTTGGTTTAGTGCTCTTTATACGGGGAACTTTGGAAGTTATTTCCCTAATCATGCTCCCTACATGCTGTGCTGCTCCGATTAATGATCTCTAGGTCGCTTGTGAACAAAAATTATAATAAAAGAGCACAAAACTTCATATTTCACAGAGGTTTTTAATCACAAAACACAGCAGTGTGACAGAGCTTATATTAAATGTGACAGACAGTTTCAGCAAATTACTTTTCACTTGACAATATAGTAACTGATTTTGTGGGGCTTTTTTTTTTTTTTAAGTTAAAAACTAAACTAATGTACTCCCTCTCCTCTTTTAAATGCTACTTAAAGTAGTACTCATTTTGCATTCATTTAAAACATTCCATTTTGTGCAATTAAAATTTAGACTATTCAAAATAAAGTCCTTTAAACTGCCCGTCTGTCCAACAAGTAGATCCTGTACAAATGTTAAAGTTTCATAATAGACTCTTCCCAATACATTGCTGAAGGTCGTTAGCTCCCGTTGAGGCTGGAGACGCAAATGAGTTTCAGTCTGTTGAATACTCAACTCTATTGCAATGGAAAATTTTCAATAGTTAAATTGTGTTTGAGGTGCAAGCAATAACTTAACTTCACAATTATCACATGTGCTGCTTCCTTAAATTTCACTGTATTCAAATATTCTTGTTTTGTGAGATGTATCTGTCATTAAAATAGTTTATTTCCAGATAAAACAGAATAGTTGGTGGAAAACAAATATTACTGAAATAACATCTAAAATGCACTCAGCACATAAAGCAACCAGAAATCTTGTACTGCAGCCTTCGTGTCTTCTTGCCTCTGACAATGGTTCTCTGCTGCTTGTTTTGAAACCAGAAAAATCATCTTGTGCAGTGCACAGTAAACATGAACTACTAAACTGAGCTGTTTAAAACCTCTGGCAATCAAAATAACACCACTTACACTGTCTCTGGTAACTAAATTCAAAACCAGATTGGTGAAGTTTAAATACACAAAGAGGAAAAGTGTCATCTACATTTAGAAAGTAAGTGACCTACTTCTACAAGCTCTTGTTAGTGACAAAATACAGCCATTGCCTAAAGCATCTAAACACCATCCACTGTCCTCAGGCCAAGCAGCCTTTGACTTCCAGCTCTGCCTGTGTAGGGGTTGTAGGTGACCCCTTAAAACGATATTTTAACCCAAAACACGACTTCAGACTCTTGAGCCTGACCGAAGAGGGGGTGGGGGGGAAAAAGGGAGGGGTGCGTTGAGAGGTGGGAGAAATCACAGTAAACTATTTCCTTTTCTTAAAAGTCCAGCAACATTAAGCATGTGAATAGTAGCTCTGGTATTAATGACTTGATACGAATGATCTAAAATAAATTGTAAAACTTGATACTGGAAAACTAGATATGAGCAACCAACATACACACGGATGAGCCTGTGAGTGCTGTCTAAGGTGGAAGGTGTAAGAAACTGCTGGAAGCATGGATTGAAAACGTTTCTGTTATCTAAAAACCCACCTCTGGAATTTCTTGAGACTTACACTACCAGCTGTTCAGGGGAAAAAAAAAAAAAAAAAAAAAAAGTAATGTGGCAACAAATGTTGTTAAAAAGGAGGGAAACGTCCCAAGAAGTCTGCACGCCCTCACGTCCAAAGGAGACCCCATCCTGGGGGGGCTCAGTCCATGCTGGCAGGGAAGGAGCTGCTGCCCTCCAGGAGCTTCACCACGGCGGCTCTCCTGTATAGCTTGGCCAGGTCGTAGGCAGTGGCCCCCCGCTTGTTCTGGTGGCCCACTTTGCACTCGGAGGTCGCCAGCAGCAGCTCCACCACCCGCACGTGCCCCTCCTGGGCCGCCAGGTGCAGGGGGAGGTTGCCGTCGTTATCCTCAACGTTAACATCGGCTTTGAACTCCAGCAGAGTCTGCAAAGTGTCCAGAAAGCCCTCCCTGGCTACATCGTGGATGACAGCGAAGCCTGTACTGTCTTTGAGGTTGGGGTCCGCCCCGCTACTGAGCAGCCGCCGGGCTATTTCGGGATTCCCGAGTTTCATCACCTGTGAAAGAAAGAGGAGAGTTGGATACCGCGGGGTGGGGACTTTGCTCCAGAGCTGCCTCACATCCTCACTTCTTTCTTTCTTTCCCCTGCCTTTCGTCAGAGCTCAATTCTCTTTCAAAGCAGACAGAAGAGCCCCGCTGTAAAACTAAGCACACACCAGAACATCTAATTTTTTATGTATTTATTACTGAACTCGATGAAATTGTGAAAGATGTTATCACTTCATTGGTCATAGTTTTCTGTCTCAGACAGATTAATGTCTGAAACAGCAGAGAGTGGGGATATAACAACTACTTTTTTTTTTTCCCCTAACGAGGGTTAACTCAGTTTCTTAACTTAAAAAAATTAAGTACAGTTTGGTTTTATTCACCTAAGTATTGAGACATCTCTGCATTACTGTTTAATCTTGTTAAACAGCAAATACAGGGTCTCTGAGGAACAGATATTTTACCTCAGCAACAGCAAATGCAGAATGTGTTTTTATAAGCTTTCAGGTGTTTACATTGTCTGTGCATTATCATAAAACAAATATTTGGACTGTATCATAGCTCTGTCTGTTAAGAAACATAAATGTTAGAAGAAATTTTTCTCCCCAGTATTTGTGTTTCATTATGTCACCCCAAAAGGAAAAGTCAAAAGGAATGTTTCAAAGTTCCAGAAGTTTTCTTCTAAAATCAATATATTACATTACACATTCAAAACTGCTCTTTAAGTACACTGTGGCTCTGTTCTGTTGTTAAAAACACACCTTGAAAAAAAAATCCAACAACAGCATTAATTGGATTTTCTGACTGTTTCTCTCCGAAAAAAAAAAAACAACACAACTTCTTTCAATTTTCTCAATTGCACCATAAAACTATCATAATTAGAACGCAAATGTCTCTTATTTGGAACTTAACAGCTTGCACTGATTTCCCTTTAATTCCTAATTTTTTGTTTGCATAAAGACTTTCCAAAAATGAACACCATAATGTATAATCTCCAGCCTATAGGCAATATTTTCCTGTCCTTGTAACTAGTCTCACTGTAAGTGTCAAATTCGAAAAAAAAAAAACCCCAAACCTTTTTTATTTCCTTAGAGAGGTTCACACATTGATTAGAAAATCTTGATTAAAAAAAAATCAGCATAAACGAGCATTACAGATTTAGCATAAGTTACAATCCTATAAGGGATTTACTGAAAAACTCCTGGTGAAAAATATATATTAAGTTTTTCAAGGAAAGAAAGCTATAATAAATGTAATTATATACAGCATTTGGACTATAAAGCAGCTCAGTATATTATAACCACAGATAGGAGCAAAAGTGCAGATAAGACAGGCTGGGATTCAGGGAAAGAGATCTCTCTGTGCCCCAAGGCTTCCAGCTCCCGACTGCCACTTCTTTCACTTCTGACGAGAGATGGAAGCGATGTAAAAGAAAACAAGAGCATTGTGATCTCTCTTTGTTTAGTAAAATCCAGATATTTTGATCTCTTTTCGAGAGCCCAGGCTGTATTATTTGTGATTTGAAAACATATATTTGGTTTAAGTGGGAGTTTTCTGTGTTCAGGCTGAGGGACTGAAGGCTTCAGTTAAAGATGCGAGGGGGAGAAAATAATACAAAAGGTGGTGCTTTCTGGCTGTGGGCTACAACTGAACAGCAAATGCCCTTTATTTTGCAAAGTTTCACTTGGGGGGAGGGAGGCAAAGAAGGAGAAAGCATTAATTGAATAAGTTTGACGAAAAGCATAAGGGCAGGGGATGTATTTGAGGCCTGCATAGGTACACTTCACCAGAAATAAAAAGGACAGAGCAAGACAAGCTGAGCAGTTGTTTAATTAGACATAAATTCAGAGGGAAAATATAAATTCAGTGACATTAATACAGGAGCATTCTCTCCGTTGTAATTGAGAGAGAGATTACAGAGAGATTATCTCAGTTTTGCAGAGTGCACTGACAGAGAAGTCTTTCGAGCGTGGCCATGCACCCACAGCACATTTCGGGATGATACATATTGAAAATAAGTCGACAGATTCTCCTGTTTTGATTTTTGTTGTGGTTCATTAACTCAGTTATGATTAGACACCCATAAGAAGTATCGTTAGCACACGGATGCATGTTTAATATAGCTGGATGCTATGTCATTGTGTAAAATATGCCTTAATTCAGGACACAGACAGTCAGCTGCTTTCAGAAAAAAAAATACCCAAGATTACTGTGGGACAAATCATTTTTTTCACCCTCATCCCGAGGATAAATCAACTAGCTCAATGTTTCCGGCTTTCTTAAAGAAGTTAGTTTGCCTAAGTTTTTAATTTAAACCCTTTCACTCTCTTAAAAGTTGCTGCAAGTGCCTGCACTGCCATGCGATGCCCTATTTAGGTGCTAACAGGACAGCGAGGAGCTCACAGACCTCCAGCTTCAGCGAAATTGTCAAAAAAGGGTCATTGCTGCATTTGTAGCAAGAGGTGCTTATTTTCCAGCTCTAACATTTTGATGTTAAGCCAAAAAGCTGTAAATATCTCGAGTACACTCACAGGTCCTATGCTTTTTTAAAAATCCAATTTCATAAATTATTATCCTGGTTTCGGGGGAAGGGGGGAGAGGGGTTAACAAACAATTTTACTAATGTGCGAAATTAAAAAGACCTATAGCTCCACTTCCACATTTCATTACTGATACTTTAATACAAATAACCACACTTTTTTTTCCCCTCTGGATTTATAAATCACATATTCCATTATTTGGTAGGTATTCTAGCCTTTTCTCCATCATTATCTGATAATATTAAAAGCAAAATCTTTCATGAGCTCCAATAGTTTGCAGTTGGACGAGTTCCAACTTCTGCACACAGTTAAAAATTAGGACATAGCACCCTATACGATCAGAAAGGAAATAACTGGAAGCATTGCCCTGCTAGCCGATCTAAAAAAGCAAATTTTTAAGTCTTAATTATGAATGAAAAAGCAAGTGATTCAGCTGGAACCCTAACTCGTAGGGCTAACTCTTAATGTACATCGGAGGTCCTCGGTTCTGAGCAGCATGCTTCCCAATGAGAAAGGTCATTCCTCACAAACAGTGTATAAAGAAAAAGTGTCATCCACAGCAGACCACAGAACCCAGACGAGCCACATTTTAAAAGCACATTGCAGGAGAAGGAAAAAAAAAAAAAAAAAAAAGGAGAAAAAAAGAGATAAATCCTAAGATTCAGAGAACAGCACATTTGTGTTTACAGACCTGCTATGAAATCCTGCTCACCTAAGCTGATTTCTTTTCATCTGAGCTCTCTCCTTCCTTGCCTCCTCCCCACGAAGTTACAAAATATTAGCAAACTCGTAGCCCGTTTGACATTGAGGGTGATCCCCGATTGAAAGAATGGTTTTGACCAGTTTTATTTCAAGTACGTCATTTTAGGGAGTTGGAGCCACTAAAGTTATAAAAAAATGGCATCCAACGAGTTTGAAAAACCACTCGAATTTCATCCACCAGCCTGCTTAAAACGTTGTCTTTTTTGGAAACCCGGGTCACGTAGGTACCAGTGATGAAATATTTTCTCCCTCTCTGGATACCAACCTGCAGCGCAGTCCTCCCAAATCCATTTTGTGCATTGACGTTTACATTCTTTTGCAACAAATTAGTAAGTTGCACTAGGTCCCCCTTGGCAGCCGCGGACGCCAGCTCGTTCCCAGAAGGCTCGGCCATTCTTTAGGGTGACTGACGATCGGAAAAAAGATGAGATTTTTTTTTTTTTTAACCAGGCATGGCATCGGAGACTGACAGAAGGATTGGGATGGTTAATCTTCTGGAGTAGACCTTGTAGTAAATACTAGTAAAAAACCTCCTTGCCAAGAGCCCGCCCCTAACTCACACGTGATTAAAACTGCAGCTCCACTTGAAGGAAGATTTCTTTGCTTCCACATATATTCCACTCTTATTAAAGACTTTGGCCACTTTCGCGGGGGGGAGGGGAAATAGATTAACAGCTATGCAATATACTGTATATGTTATAGGTAACATATATACACGTACACCGGAGACTCACTCAGACCTGAGATCTTGGAAGAAGAAGACAACCCACCCTGTTCACAGTCGGGATCTGAGACTTAGCAGCAGCAGCAGCTCCGAGGAAAGGTCTCCTGTTAGCAGTGTGCATCCAACTCCCGCTCGGGATCCCCCCCTTCATCCCACTCCGCCGCCTCAGTCCGGGCCCAGCCGGGAAGGGAAGGACGAGGCGCGCCCGCGGAGGGCCGGGCGCGGCGGCGGCGGCTGTCCCGCCGCCCAGCTCTGTCCCTCGGTGCTCTCGCTCCCCGCAGCAGCAGCAGCAGCAGCAGCTTCACTCCCGCGGCCCCGCGNTTAACCTCATCAGCTTTTTTTGAAAAGAAAAAAAATTTGAGCGCATTTTGAGTTGAAACACCCGCCCACATTTTAACGGCAGAGATTTAAGGAGGCGCGGCGGAGTTCGGGCAGGAAGGCCTGCAGCCGCTCCCGCCCGCCCCTCGCCCGGCCCCGGCCCCGCCGCAGCTCCGCCGTGCCCGGTGCCGTCCCCTGGCCGCTGAGCCCCGGCACGGCACTGCCCCGCCACAGCCATCACGGCTTTTAGGAGGAGCGCTGCTGAGGCCTAAGGGGGGAGGTGGGGGTGGGAAATGAAAGGAAAAGGAGGTTTTAGCACCGGCAGCCGCCGCGCCCCGGCGGCGGGAGGACCGGGATCGGGGGAGCTCGGCGGGAGGAAGGGCGGCCTCCGCCGCTGCGCTGCCCGGAGCTGCTCTCCCCGGCCGTGTCCACCTGCCCGCAGGGGGAGCGGACACGGCTCCCGGTCCCTGTCCCGGTCCTGGAGCGCCCGCCCTGGCCAGGCTCCCCGCGGGGCACCGGCTCCGCGCTCGGGGCCACCCCGGCGGCGACGCGGGCTCCCCTCCCTGAGGACAAGGTCAAGGATGGAGGGTCAATGTCAAGTTGTCTTGGCGGTGCAAGGCGACCGTCCGCGGCGGCACCCCCTGCTTCCCGCGTTCCTGGTGTCCTTGATTGATTCGAAAGTGCCATTTTGAAAGGAAAACGCACCCGGGGCACCGAGAGGACGCGAGGGCTTCGCTTTTCCCTTCGCAGGGCGAAGAAGTGAGGATGGTACAGTACGGGGATGTCACCGCCACTCTGCCCAACAGTATTTAGTGTCTCAAAGTGCTTTAATGGCCGGATTGCTTTAGGTTTCAGGGCCCCTCGGAGGACTGAACTCTGCAAAGCGAACCCTCCGAGAGGTAAGCTGCAATGTCATGGCTCCCTGATAAGCACACGTAACCCACCGGTCGCAGCCTGCACGTCTGTTTTCTGCGTGGACGCCACGGGAAAGTGATTTTGAATGTAAACAGGCGTGAGGCAGCTCGGGGAGGTGCGTTAGGAAGGGAACCTGTGCCAGTCCCAGCTCCTCCGGCACTGCCCTGCGGGGGGAACCTGCCGCTGGCAGCGGGGCAGCGGCCGGGAGCGACCGGGGCCCGAGTCGGGGCCGCCGCCGTCAGACGGAGCCGGTTCTGCGGGGAGGAACCTTCGCCTGGACCGGGCCAGTGTGGCTTCTGCGTCCGGCTCCCCTCTCAGCATCGGCTGCTTTTTGCTGCGAGGTTAAATTTTCCCGAAGTGACTCCCCACCCCCTCCTGTTTGTGAATATACAGAGGTAACAAGTGTGAGCTGCCTACATGTGGAGCAGGGAAAGCAACTCTGTTCAGTTTATCAATCGGTCTCCACTCACGCTCCCACCAGAGAGGGGGGGAAAACCCACGTGTGTGTTTAAGGGCCTCATTGTGGTAGTTCTTGTCCTGAAATAATGCTTTTTGGTGTTTTGGGGTTTTTTTTTACAGTTTTGTAAGCGAAAATATAAATTATATATTCCTTCAAAGTTAGGTCTAGAAATATATGTATACAAATAGTATCTAATTATTCAAATATAGCTGCTTTTCTGCATAAGGAAGGAATTTAGATGCAAATCTTCGATTATTCAGTCAGATGGCTTATAAATTACTTATTTTGTGACTCATCACTGCCTAAAATCCACAGGCTTTGGTGGTGTTACCTGTTGCTGACTTCCTGCAGAATTAGACCTGCAAGTCTTAAAACAATCTCACATTATTTTTTTGTTGGTTTACAGTTCAGAATAAAGCTCCCATCTTCTCTTAATCATACTACACAGGAAAACTAATTAATTGTAGCTGGAATGCTGCAGGCCTCCTGCAAGTACAGCTGCCCGGTCAGAACATGCTGTCAAATCTCCTCAGTCCTGGGGGTCTGTCAAAAGTCTTTGCAGAAAGCAGCTCGTTAATCCTCATCATTTCCTCTCATGACTGATAAAGATACTCCACATAAAAAAGAAAGAGTTATCCCAGTCGGCTCCAGAATCGAAAAAAAACCCCCACACCTTCGGGAGGGAGATTTTATCTCCGGGCATTACAAGGAGGAAGATAAGCAGCTCCTTAATTTGTTTGACACCCGTTGAAGAACAAAACCCACCCTGAGTGGCCCGAGCCAGGGGTTATGAGAAGGAGAATAGAAACTTTCGCTGTGACTTCAACGTGAACTTCCTGCGATGGGAGGCACGTGCAGTTTTTCACCTTTTCTTCTCGTTCTGGATCAAATCCTTCCTGTTTTGATCTAATATAGATATCATTATTTAAAATATGACTGTAATAGACGTGAACCCCGTGTAACTAATCTTGACAACATACCTATAGCTTCAATTCGTGCCAGGAATTAATTGGCCTTAATCCAGTTGCTAAAACTCGCTTTTCAGCCTTTATTATAGTTACTCTCTAGTAATGTGTGGGTGGATTGTTTGTAATTTAGCATAGGCTGTCCCTGGCATTGCACCATATCTTGTACTTGGTACAGAACTGTCTGAACAACGAGCTGGGGGGGAAAAAAAACCCGTGCAGGTGTGAGGGCAATTAATTTATCATTCCTCCAGTCGGTGGTGAGGAGCTGGAATTGTTAAGCCAACATCAGCGGGCAATAAAACCCTCTTGGCAAGCCCTGCCACCACAAGCTAGAGCAGGAACACGATAAAACATAAACTCCAGCTCCTCTGACACTGTGGCTTTGCATCGAGAGCGGCGTTTCAGCGCAGCCTCCACCCGCCGGGAGCCCCCGCTCGCCGCCGCCCCAGCAGCCTCCAAGCAATTCCTGGTGTTTTCCTTGGGAACACGGCCTCTCCTGAAGGTACGGGGTAACTTTTCATCCCCCCACCCCTCTCCGCATGCAGCGCTTGCCCGCGGTCGCTCCCCGCCGTGGGCGGTCAGGGGCTTCGAGAAACTCGCCCTGAGACCCCCCAGGATGTGAGAGGAAAACAATAAAGAACCGTGTGTGCTGACCCCGGCAAAGTATCGTGATTCCAAGGTGTCAGAACGCAGCTTTATTAGGTGGTAGGAAAGCTGGGTGGATGTACCTGTGACCTCCGACAGCTGCGACACTCACGGGACACTCCTACAGAAAGGACAGCAAAATATGTTGGACTAATTAGCAAATTGGCGTCCAAATGCGCGTTTAATGCCAGTGCTGAGGGGGCAGGTGAGCTGCGTAACGTTGTAGGACGCAGACAAAAAAAAAAAAGCATTAATGGCAGACTTGTATTAGTCAATGCAGGTTTATTTGCGGTATGGAATGGAATGGCAGCTTACAGTGCTGGAGCCTGAGCGGGGCCCGGGTGCAGATCGCGGTCCGTGGCTCAGAAACCTCCGAAAGACGCGTTTCCTTCCTCCGAGACAAGTGGGACCGCGGGGGAATCTCCGC
This sequence comes from Neodrepanis coruscans, assembly GCA_013400695.1. NCBI lineage: Eukaryota > Metazoa > Chordata > Aves > Passeriformes > Philepittidae > Neodrepanis > Neodrepanis coruscans. Next base: position 25,917 of record VYZS01006553.1, on the reverse strand, counting down.
TGCACCGACCCCGGCACGGGGGGCCCTCGGCGAGCACCGACCGAGGGCGAAACACCCGGCGCTGCCACCGCGGCTCGGAGGGAGGGAGGGATGGAGGAACGGAGGGATGGGTGGATGAATGGAAGGATGGATGTAAGGATGGAGAGATGAATNCGGCTCAGCCCGCGCTGTCCGGCCCCGCCGCCCGGGAGGGGCCGCCCCGGGGCCGCCCGAGCGCAGCGCGGCAGCTCCATGAGCCCCTGAGCGGCCGCCCCTCCGCTCCCTGCCCGTCCCTCCCTCCGCTCCCGCCCCGCTCCCGCTCCCGCCCCGCTCCGCTCCAGGTGCGCGGCTGGTCCGAGCAGCGCCGCCCGCAATGGCGTCCAACATGGACCGGGAGATGATCCTGGCCGACTTCCAGGTAAAGCCTCGGGCCCCGCTCGGCCGGGGCCTCTCGCTGCTCTTCNTCATCCCCCCACGCCTCTCCGCATGCAGCGCTTGCCCGCGGTCGCTCCCCGCCGTGGGCGGTCAGGGGCTTCGAGAAACTCGCCCTGAGACCCCCCAGGATGTGAGAGGAAAACAATAAAGAACCGTGTGTGCTGACCCCGGCAAAGTATCGTGATTCCAAGGTGTCAGAACGCAGCTTTATTAGGTGGTAGGAAAGCTGGGTGGATGTACCTGTGACCTCCGACAGCTGCGACACTCACGGGACACTCCTACAGAAAGGACAGCAAAATATGTTGGACTAATTAGCAAATTGGCGTCCAAATGCGCGTTTAATGCCAGTGCTGAGGGGGCAGGTGAGCTGCGTAACGTTGTAGGACGCAGACAAAAAAAAAAAAAAGCATTAATGGCAGACTTGCATTACTCAATGCAGGTTTATTTGCGGTATGGAATGCAATGGCAGCTTACAGTGCTGGAGCCTGAGCGGGGCCCGGGTGCAGATCGCGGTCCGTGGGCTCAGAAACCTCCGAAAGACGCGTTTCCTTCCTCCGAGACAAGTGGGACCGCGGGGGAATCTCCGCTGCACCGACCCCGGCACGGGGGGCCCTCGGCGAGCACCGACCGAGGGCGAAACACCCGGCGCTGCCACCGCGGCTCGGAGGGAGGGAGGGATGGAGGAACGGAGGGATGGGTGGATGAATGGAAGGATGGATGTAAGGATGGAGAGATGAATGGAGTGAAAGATGGATGAAGGAGGGATGGATGAATGGAAGGATGGATGGAAGCCTCGCTCCCGCACGGAGGCAGGGCCCGTGTTTTCCCGCCCCGGGACGGTTGCACAGAGCTCCCCCCCGACCCGCCAGGCCGCCAGGCCCGGGCACCCGCCAAGCCCCGGGACGGGGCGGGATCGAGCGGACGCGGCGGGGGGCCCCTGATTTCGCTCCCTCGTCTCCGTGCGGGCGCAGGGGCCGCCGCTCTCCCCCCGTCTCCCCCGTTCCTCCCGGCCGGGCCCCGGCGGCGCTTGACAGGCGGGCGGTCACGTGGCGGCCGCAAAGCGCCTCTTTGCGACCTCAATGACAGGCAAAATGTGCGACACAGGCGCTGTGGAGGCGGCGGGGAGNCTGTGTCTCTCTCTGTGTCTGTGTCTCTCTCTCGCCGCGGCCGCGCTACCCGTTCTTTGTGGGGCTCCGCTCTTGCTCTGCCTGTCGCTGTTATTTGTCAGAATTGTGACCTCTTGGCTCCAGGTGCGTGAACGAAATGCCCTCTTTAACTTCGGGTTTTAATCAATAGGCAAGAAAAAAAAAGAAAAAGCTTTGTTTTTTTATTTTTTTTATTTTTTTCCCGTCCGCTGTGGTTGTTCCCAGCCTGTGGAACCACCCAGGCCCCGGGACAGCTCGCTTGGAAGAGGCAGATTTCGGGGGAGGACACAAAACTCCGTCATTGCTCGTGATTTGTCCCGGTGTTTGGGGTGAATCAGCGCTGGGCAGAGCTGTTCCCATTCCAGCACCAACACTCACCTCAGCCTGTGACTCGTGTGATGACGGGGGGACTCTTCCCACCCCATTCCAGACTACACCATGAGTGGGAAGGGGGATGTGCCCTCAAAAGTTGTTTGTTGCCTCTCCTCCCCCCTGCAAGAGGGTTGTAATTTAACTCCGTGCTCCCGAATCTTATTCCCAGACTAAAGTCTTTCTGGAATTGAGAGGGGTGTGTTGAGGAGCCTGGTTAATCTGTTGGGTGTTTGGCTGCTTAGTGTTGCCTGGTTTTGTGTTGTTTTTCTTACACCAAGTAAACAAAAAAGTGGGGGATACCCGCCTCTGGAATAGTGAGGAGAGCCCAGAGCAGCTTGAAAGGATATCAGATAATATTGGAATGTATCTTTTTAATGTTTGCTTTTCAAGCCATGAGGGTTTTTCTAAGCTTTGTCCATTTGCAGTGGCTCTTACATGGATTGACTCCTTGGATTGAGTTATAAAGCTGCCATCTGTATGTTCAGCTTCTCAAAGGGCTGTTTCCCAGCTGTCAGCAGTACCACTATTCCAGTTAGTTTTTTAGAAAAAGGATTAATCCCTCCATCCTTTCTGTGTGTGTGTGTTTGTTTGGAGTTACAGGTGTGGTGAGTGTGGTGTGCATTTTGTAATTCCTCCTTTGCCAAAGGCACCTCACTGGTGGAGCCTGTGGAGTTCCCAGCTGATAAGAGGGAAGTGTTGTCCCTGTCCATACCCTGTATCTCACACCCATATTTATTAAAATACTTAACAAATTTGATTATGTGGATACTTTATTCTTGTTGTGCTTGTGCACTTTGGTGTGTGTGAGGAGTGACATCTCTGTTTGGGGGCTGGGGTCTCACAGGGGAGTTCCTTCAGTGAAAACACACCCTGGGAAAGGGAACTGAGGCCCCAGTTCTGCCCCCAGACCTGTGGCACAGACTCTGCAGGAATCCCACATCATTCCCTGAAGCAGCTTCACTTTCAGGAGTCCCAGGTGATGAAGTGGCTGGTGAATGCAAGGTTATTTCTTTTGGCAGAGTTTTCAGTACAGATTTACACTTCGCAAGTCTTTTTTTTTTTTTTGTGTCAGTGCTATTTTGCAGTATTTTTGTGCTTGGATTTTGAACCCAGTTAATAAAAGTGTCAGAGCAGCTGCAGTGTTGGGTACCATGAAGACCAGTAAGTACCATTGCAAACTTGCAGGTGGGTGGTGGAGTCACAGGAACCAGTTTGGGATGAAGGGTGGATGACACAATGTGTCTGAACTTGGGACACAGGAAATATTTTATTATATACTAATGCTTATGTAAAAAGAACCCAAACCTTTTCCTCTTGTCTTTCAGCTTTTCCTGTTTCATCCTATTTTTTTTTAAATAATATCAAGTGTCTGCCTGATTTTGTGGCAGTGAATTGTTAATTGTCACTTTGTTAAAGGTTCAGGTTAGTGAAGGACAGTGTCAGTCATTATTAGGCCTGGTGTCTTTAGACTGTTACAAAACAGTTTGTAAATACTTGGTGGAATTTACAACTCATTCACTAAGGATTTAAAATGGAAAACAAAACATTATGTGCCAAAGTAGTTCTGCTTGATTTTCCCCTCTGTATTTTCTGTACCCTTTAATTAATAAATACATTTCTCAGAGTTCTGTTGCCACCTTCTGTGTTTGTGTGAGGTGTCTTGGAGAATGTTGCACACAGTGGAAATTTCAAAAGGAGTTCTTTGGAGTTTTCTCCAGCTGATCTTTGCTGAATTAAATTGGGAGGGAAACTTCCATCCCTGTTCCACCCTCACCTTTCCCAAATTATGCTTAAGAGGGATGGAGCACTGATCTTCCCACTTCTAAAACGTGGAACAGTTTGCTTTCCCCACAAAGAAATTCACTGAACTCATAGTCATGCTGATGCTTCTGTGGAGCTTTCATGGTTTTATTTTGTATCTTCCAAAGTCTTTGGGGACTCTGTGAATATCTACACATGAATACACAGAAACTTCTGATTTTGGGAGATTAATGAAAGAGAAAAACACAGTAAGTGATCACCGACAATACTTTTGCTGAATGTCTCGAGCCTGTTCTGTGTGGTTTAGAACCATTTTCTTTTCCCCTCCTGTTTGGTGAGGCTGCCTAGGGAGCTCAGAGTCTGAATTCATCCCTGTGGGTTGTGTGAGCAACCTGTGTGACTCCTCCCTCCTGGGCCCTCACTTTGGGGAGAGCCTCTGCAGCAGCTTTGTTTTGTGCCTGAGTGTCCCATTGTTCCCAGTGCCAGTGGCTGATGCAGGGGAGTTGAGCACACAAACAACTTTCAGCTTTTTTGCTAAATGCAATTCAGAATTTCTCCACAAAGTGTCATTGGCAGAAAGGGAAAACTCCAGAGGGAAAAAAACCCAGCAGCTTGTGTTTGTGGCAGAGGTTCTTCAGCAAGGCAGCTGGATGGGGATTGGGGGAAGAGGGATCCTGCAAGGATCCTGCATGGAAGAGGGACACCTCACACAGAAGGGGAAAGAAGGGCATATAATAAATATCTGCCAGTCCTTTAACCTTTCTCTTCTTTGGTTGTTGTGTTTAAGTGCAGAATGTTCTTCCATCTGCAGTGGGGTACCCATGTCTTCATGTGACACAAATATATTCATGATCTCTGCAGTTTGGGGTCCACTTTGCATTATAAAGAAAACAGATTTTTTCTTTTTTTTTTTCTTGTTTAAATTGCCAACTTTAGCTGCACCAAACTTCATGAAGTTGGCATAGTTAAACTGCAGGAGTAAAACCCACTCTGTGAGTGTTGGCAGAAGGGTCAGATGTTGGTGTTTTTTCATGCTGACACCTTTGCTTTTGTTTTTGGAGCCCCACTTAGGATGGGGACTAAAATGAGCAAGAATGTAATTTAGTAATTTTAATTTGTGTTCACCTGTAGGATCAGTTAATTTGTGGTGTGTGCTTGTCCTCAGAACAGTTCCAAATGTAGAGAAGCCTGGGGTTGGAGTGTGGTGGGGTTTGCTGGTTGCTGTGTGTCCATATATTACAGGAATATCTGGCACATTCAGCTTCAGAGAGGATTCACATTTTTCCTGACCAAATAAATAAATGCCTCAGGATTTGGTCAGGTAGGGAAGGCTTTGGAGTGGAATGGTGAAACTCAGATATCCTTGCTTTCAGTGAGACAACAGGTTTCTAACAGTTTTCCTCTTCCCTCTGTCTGTCATCCATGTTCAGTGTGAAACCAAATTATGTGCTGGCTTTTTTCACCTGGGTAAGGGACTCCTTTGGTGGGATTCACACACACGTTATAAAAATGTCTTTTTCTTCTTTCAAACTTCAACTTTGTGTCAATCTTCTTCATAACACCAGTGGTTTGTGGGAGGAGCAAGAGGGAATTGGGAAGGAAGAACCTCATTGCCATCAGTTACAGAAAAGTAAGAAAGCATGCTAAATAATCACATTTTAAATTATAAAATTGACCATGACATTGGTACATCAATTCTTTATTTTTTTGTAAAGATCTAATAATTCAAAACACTTGTTTCCTTGTGGAATAGCTAAAATGAAAGGAACTGGGGGATCATTTCACTTGGAGATTAACACAGTGCTGTTAAATAACTGACAAGATAAAGTTTGATGTGTTGCTTTTTTTCTGGTTTTTTTTTTGTGGCCCTGTCTGCTTCATCCCTATAGAAGATTATCTCTCTTGTGCACACAGTGTTCACTGTCTGACAGCCTGGGTGCAGAATTTACATGTGTATTCACTTTTTGGGGAGTGCTGAGGGAACTTTGCTTTCTCCTCTGTGTGTGTTTGACCTCCTGGTTCAGGTCTTCTGTCAGTTTAAATTATTGCCAATATGAAGATGTGGTGGGTGAGAAATGTAGGCAGATACAGCAAGAGATTTAAGGCAGTTCCTTTATTCTTGCCCTGTGACTTTCTCTGGGGGCTGGAGAGAGTGTTTCAACTCATTTCTTTGAGGGTAAACCACCCACTGTGGGTTTTGAGCAAATAGTAACATTGATGTCTTCAGTGTTGATTTCTGGGAGAACAGGGTGTGTGTTGTCATTCGGGCACTGGAGCAGAAAGGGCTGTTCTTCCTTTCTTTGCAGACTTTCTGTGAAGTGTTTGGCAATTCACCTGGAACAAGGTCCTCAACAAGGGAGAGGTGCTGAAGAGAGTTCCAGTCCAAGTTTAAACAGAAGCTGGAGGACACTTTCCAAAGATTCAAAGTTCTTGCAGCCCTGCATTTTCACCCTCAATGCCTGAGTTTCTGTGTGTTCAGATCTGCCTGAGCTTACACCCCTATCTTGCTCCTACCAAACCACTTTTGTGTGGCCTCCCTGAGGAATGGAGTGCAGTGGGTGCTGTGCAGCCCTCTCCAGAGTAGCTTGAAGGAAATCCAGTGCTCTAGAGATTAGGAATCAGGATTTGGGATAGACAGAGTTGTTTATTGATAGCCTCATGCTGGATATCTTCTGTTAAAAGTAGGATCCAGTGGGTTTCCAATAGCCAGGTGCCCAGATGGCTCAGCAGTGCCTCACCTCTTTTAGTGGGCATAAGTTACTGTATCTTTAGCTGAATTTTAAAATACTTGGCAGGGTTTTTTTTTTTCAGTGTGAAAAAGAGGACTTTAGGACACTGTAGGATGTTGAAGTCCATACCTTTGAGGCCTGTTAGTTTTTATTAGAACTCCTTTTAACCCTTGCTGCTTTTTCTCACGTTACAGTTTTGTGCATTGCAGTCAGTAACAGCATTGGAGCTGGAAATTGGACCTTTGGTTTGGAACACAAATGGGTTTGTTTGCTGTAAGTGGCCTCAGGGCCAGGAGACATGATAAAAGCATCCTGCATGCTTGATGTGATTTAGTTTGGTTACTGCCATTTTCATTGCCTCCTACCAAGGCCATCATTTCTATCAACTTACTCTTTGTGTGTTCCTGAAGTTTCAGTTCTTTAGGTGTGTTTAGGCTCAGTTGTAATCCCAAAGCTCTTGTTCATCAGAGCAAGGCTGGTTTGAGTCACTGGTCACTGCTCTGGCCTTTAAACTGAAGTGGTTTCCAGAGTCACAAATAAGAAGTTGGAGTAAGAGTGGTGTCCTTTTAGAAACATGATTATTGGGTATTTCCACTGATAGCTGCACATGGCAAAGACAGCTGATTTCTCTTGTATGTGGACAGATTAAAAATAATTAGAAATATAGAGAAGAAATTAAAATTAGAATTCATAGAGAAGAAAGAGGATACTCTGAGTTGTGTGCATTACAGCCCTGCTCTAGGAACCTAAATAATTTACCACTGGAGCACCAATCTGTCTTTAGAAAAGAAGACTCTTCATTCAATTACCTTGAAAAGACTCTTCACACCATAGTAACCATTTCCATTAACCCATTCACACAGGTATGTGGGTTAGTAGGTCACTGAAACAGATTGAGAGGTGGGAGCTGTAGGATCCTTTTCCAAATGCCATGACAACCAGTCCTAATTATAATATCAAAATTATTAATTGTATGTGCTCCCCAAGGCTTGGAATGGGTTTTCTTTGAAAGGTGATGTGAAAATGCCTTGTCCCATTGAAATCCCACGTGGCTGATATTCCTTGGTAAGGAAGGATCATTCACAGTAAACACACTGAGTTCTGATTTTTGCGTGGAAGGAGGTGGGGGAGAGGATGAAGATTGGAGCCATTTGCTGCATGTTTTAAGGGGTCCTGGGAATCTGCCTTCTTGAGAATGTTGCATTGGAGCTGGAAAACATGAAAAGACAGAACTCTCCTTTCTGTTTGGGCAGTTCTGGTGGTTCAGTTGCCATTGAGAGCCTCATTTTCTTACACTTCCATAGCAGAAGCAAGAGTTAGTGGCTTATTAAGGAACTACATTGTGTATTTTTGATAGGATTTCAGATTTTTTCTAGTGAGTGAATAAGTTTGTGCCTATGTGGGGCAGCCATTGGATGAGTCCTTCCTTGTAACTCCTGTAAGAGCAGGAATAAAGAGCCTGGGGAAGTACCTAACATTTTCCTTGTCCCTCATCACTGGGATGGACGGAAGTGACTTCCCTACTGGCTGGACTGTTGCCTACTAATTAAGCCCATTTCTCAGAGTTGACTAGATAATGTGCAATTGTAAAAAGAAACTGCTCAAGGAGGAAATCAGAGCCCCAGTGTATGCAGTGCCTGTTGTTTGGTCTATCAGAACAGTCATCTGCTGGTCCTCTGTGTCTGACTGGTTGAGCAGGTCTGTGTTCCACAGGAGTAGTTGTGCTTTCAAAAGATAATTCATTAAAGCTGAAGTTGTTAAAGAGACATTTTGAAACCAGAACAGGGAACATTAGCCCTTGGGTTATTTGATATAGGTTTCATGTTTTACCTATTGCAGGAAACAATTTGTAGAGACAGGAACAGTGAAACTGAGTCACTTCTATTATTTTTTTTTTTTTATTAAAGGTCAGGTTGTTTGTGTGAGCAAATACCAAAGGTGCCATATCAGCTCAGATCCAAGACCCAGCCTAAAGCCTCATCTGCAGCAGTTGCTGGTCCTTAGGAAAGAGCTGAAAGAAACAGGATGTGAATGGATTTGCCTCATCCTAGTTTCTGGAAGTCAGCATTTTGAAAGCTTGATGATGGGGTTTGTTGTAAAACTTTGGAAATAAAGTGTGTCAGCTTGAGTTAGTCTTCTGTTCTTCAACTGACAGAGTCCTTCAGAGACACCTGAGTCCTTTTTTGCTCTGTGGAAGCTGTGTTCACTTTCCCCAGTGTATCATATACATGTACACAGTCTGTTCTGTGGTCTTCATTGGAATTTCTGCTATTTCTTATAACACAGAAGTCAAATTTGTCTGGTCTGTAGAAATCTTAACCCCTCCTGGTTTGTACCCAATAAAAATCACCAAAAAATTAATGTCAGCACTGTGGGAGCGTGATGTTGATTTGACCTTTAATTAAGGCTGATTGCAGGAACAGTCTGCTGTGAAAAGTTTGTATTTAGGTTCCTGTAAGATTTTGGGGACTGTTATCAGATCCTGGTGGTATTTTCTCTCTGTCTCTGCTGACATTTTAGGATGAGGGTGTTTTCTCTAAGGAGCAGCTGTGTGACAGGATGGTCCCCGAGTTCTGCACTGGATGTGAGTGCACAGAGTTCATGCAGCTTTCCTGAAATGCCCTTTCCTTCTTCTTCTGCTCCCATTGACTCACTGTCAGGCTTTCTTGTCCTGATGCTTTTAAAAGCTTATGTATTTTTTATGTCTTTAGAGAAATGTTTGGTTGTGTTTTGGTTTTTTTTTCAGTCCACATTGAGCTGCTTTATGGTGTGACCTGAACTCGGCTGGGATTTGAGTGTCCTTCTGTTTCCCTGTTTTGGATTCCTTTGGTGCTTTTGGCTGGGGCAGAGTTAATTTTCTGCACAGTGGTTGGTATGGGGGTGTATTTTGGGTTTGTGCTGAACACAGTGTTGATAATACAGAGATGTTTCTGTTATTGCTGAGCAGGGCTTGCCCAGAGCCTGCTTTTCCTGCTGCCACCCTGGGGAGGGGGCTGAGGGTTCTTGGGGAACTGGGAGGAGACACGGCTGGGACAGGTGACCCCAGGTGACCCAAAGGATATTCCAGGCTGTGTGACATCGGGCTCAGTGTATAAAGTGGAGGGAGAAGGAGGAAGAGTGGGACACTGGGAGTGATGGCATTTCTCTTCCCAAGGGACTGGTGTGTGTGGTGGAGCCTGAGCACCTGCCCATGGGAAGCAGTGAATTAATTCCTTGCTTTGCTTTGCTTTTATGTATGGCTTTTGCTTTCCCTACTAAACTGTCCTTGTCTCAGTCCATGAGTTTTCTGCTTTTTACTCTCCCAGTTCTCTCCCTGGTCCCTCTAGTGGGAGAGTGAGCAAGAGGCTCTGTGGGGCTTGGCTGCTGGTTGAGATTAAACTGTGGCAAAGCCTTTTCCATATTTTGAAGGATGTCTGTTCCTTGTGGTCCTGTTTGTCACAAAAAAAGTGTTTGTGGAATGTTGACTAAAATATTTATATACAGATTAGTGCTCTTCCCTTGTGTGCTTGTCTAGAAAGTGGCTTTTATTTATTCTTCAGTTGTTTTTGAAGTTCTGCTGCTTTTGAGACAATGAGAAGAAAGGAGATCACTGCAAATGCCCAGCAAGCAAAAGTGTTTGTTTGACCCATCCAGTTCTTCTCAGTTTTCTATCAGTTTTCCTTCCTGTGTGATAATGTATAAGGTCCTGTAAGAGCAAAATGACTGTGACTCAGGAAGTCTTGGGGTTTTACCTTCACTGAGACACTTTAATAAGAGTATTAAACACAAGCTTTGGAACAATCCTAACTAAAACAGTTTTGCATTTGTTGGGAAAAGAGTGTCTTCAGTCCTTAGGAAAGACAAATGGGTTTGGTGATGCAGAGTACTAATTAATGGTACCGACTTTGGGGTTGGTTTGGTTTTTAATTCAGTCTGACCACTGCTCTTTGTGTGTGGCTTAAACACCAGAGTGTCAGCACAGGGCTTGGGAAGCTTGAGTTCATGTCTTGGCTCAGCTCAGGAGCCTCCCAGGGATGTGCCTTCGTGGTGTTCTGGAAGCAGAGTTGCTGCAGAGTGTTGGGAGTGTTTGCAGTCTGCTGGAAACCATTTGGAAGTGGTTTGTGTGGTGCTGGTTCTGCTGAGAAGAACCAGCTCAGACTTTGTCCCCTGCTTGCCTTGTTCCTAAGACTTGCAGTCATCTCAGAGTGTGGGCAAAGTTCACTCCTGTCTGCTTGGTAGTTCTGGGTTGAAATGTTTTCTGTGACCTTCAGAAATACAGTTTTTTCTTTTCCCCCACCCCTTCCTCCTGTAGAAGGAGACCAGTGCTTCCTTCCTTCAGTGTTTTGCTTAAGGGGGTGCTCAAACAGCAGAATGATGAAACTTGTAAATAGTTGGGTGTGGGAGTTGAAATGCATTGGACAAACCTTGTCTTGGCATATTTGCCCCAAACCCTTTCTTGATTTCTCTTACTGGTAAGTGCATTATTAGCTTGTTTTTGTTAAGTGAACAGCTGCTGAATCTGCTTAATTTTTACCACGTGTTCTTCTGAGCGATGTAAAAACAGAGCAGAATTCTTGTCTCTTCATTTAGATGCTTTCAGAGGGTGACCTTTCAGTCTGGCTTGGTCGATAGGCCTGGATGTTGTTTTTTCAAGTGTTTGTCTGAAATGGAAAGAAGTAAAAGTTAATAACCATGGATGAGTCATAGTAAGAACAGCCTCAGTACATCAGTAGGGTTGCTGAAAGGTTAGAATGAGCAGGGATGCCACAGAGGCACATGTGTGGAGCTGGTGCTGCAGTCAGTGGAGGCTGTCCTGAGACAGGTGGAACTCTGGGATGGGAAGAGCTGAGGTACCAAAAAATCTCAGCTGGGAGTGTCTGAATGTGCTGCATCTCTTGATGGCCCAGAAGGGAGTTACACGTGGATCCTACATGTGATATAATGGTACTAAAGCCCTTATTTGCTTAGAAGAGCATATTGGCTTCACTTTACTTCTTTTTGGGGAAAAAAACATTGTGCTTTGTTTCAGTTGCTTTGAAGTGATTGCCATTGCAACAGTGTAGGTGTAAATTTAAAGAAAATGTTCTGACTAACTGGTATGTCATAGGTGAATTAGTGTCCTGAGTATTTCTGGGTTTGAGTGGACTTCTAGCAGATACAATCTGTATCTTTATAGTCTTTTAATTATTGCCTTTGATTACTGAGCTGTTCTCCTCATAATGGATGGGAAAAGGAAGCAAGGTACTATGTTTGGGTTGTTTAAAACCCCTCCATTCAGAAGGGTGATCACTGTTAGGAATGCTTAGGAAGGCAATTAAAGATGTTTCTAGAAGAAGGAGTAGCCACATAGTGGTTTGCAGTACTGGGCCAGGAAACTGAGGGTGGCCATTCCTTCACCTTGTGGTGGTGGGACCATTCCTGCCAGGAATTCTGTGCTCAGTGTCAGTCCCTCCTTGGACAAAGTCACCTGGGAGGGGGAGGAGGCTGGAGCCTGTTTTGTGGGAAAGGTGAGGTTAAGGGAGCTGTGTTTGTCAGTCTGGAAGGGAAGGCTAAGGGAGCATCTAGTTGCTGTCTCAGCTGTACAGAGGGTGCTGGCAGACAATACAGAATCAAATTTCTCTTGGAATTGCACAGTCTGAAAGTGAGAGGCAGTGGATATAGGTTACAGCATGGGAAATGATAATTAAATATAAGGGAAACATTTTCCCAGTGCAACAAACTGCCCAGAGGGGCTGTAACTCTCTGTCTTGGGAGATGTGCACAGGCTGGCAGGGAGCTGAGGTGTGTCTGTGAGCTGATCTGTCTGGTTGTAATTGAAGAAGTGAATAAAACAACAAAGTAAATTTTGGTTTAATTGAAGGGGAAGTGTGCAAGGAGATAATACTTATCTTTTGCTTCATCTCTATGCAGAGATCAGCTCTGAGGGGTTTGTTGTTTTGCTGACCTGGGAAACTGAGCCCTTCTGAGCAGGTTTGTGGCCTGGACTCCAAGAGGATTTTCCATGCTCCCAGCTTCTCTTATCTTTTGAGAGGAAGTTACTGAAGGGATAGGGGGTTGATTTTTAACAGTGTATGTTCTTTGCCATCATTCCTGATTTCTCTTTAAAGCTCATGTATCTTTATGGAATGGAGTTAACTCCAGTTGAATCACTGGTGATAAAAATTTATTTGGTGCTTTCAAAAGTGAGCACTTCCTAAAGTGCTGTGTGTGCAGTTGCAGTGGATGGAGGTGTGTTAGTGCTGTGACTTCCTGGGCTTTTGTGGGAGATCTCAAGAGCTGAAAGCTTTTCTTCCCAGGTAATCTGACCTGTTGAATCCTTTGGTGCCCTAATGAGGTTGTTTCTTTGGGCATTATAGCTTTATATAAATATTGCAGCAATGGGCTGAGGTACAGTTGCACAAAATGCTGATGACAGAAAACTCTTTTCTCCTGTTTCATGTGACACTGGAGGGTCTGTATCAGCTGTCTCAGTGCCTGAGGACGAGGCAGCATGTTGAATCACAGTGACTTAGTCTTGTTCTGAGGCAGATGGATGTGATATTGGCAGGAGGAGGGAAAGTCTGTTGTTGACAGGGGTGTGACTCTGTCCTGGGGATCAGTTGTATGAATTCGTTGCTGTTCTGGGTACCTGGAGCTGCGTCTCCACTTTTATCCTTCTGGTTTTGTGGGCTGAGCGTGGTACCTGTATTTGCTGTAAGTGCTGCAGAGGCTGGGGCTGTTCCCTGCAGAGGAATGGGGAGGGGAGGCGAGTTGGGTGCTCAGTGAGGGTTTTATTTTCTCATCTGACTGTTAGAGGAGACAGTGGTGCACCATGTAATTCACAATCTGCCTGATTTTAATGGGCCTGAGCCTGTTGTGTGGAATGTTCTAGGCTTAGTTTGGGGTAGCTTAGAGATGGTGCCTTTTTGGACAAAATACAGCTACTGTTGGGAGCCAAAGGGAATATGGAATTCTTTAACAGGGATGGTGAGGGAGATGGATGTCTGAGTCCTGCAAATCCAGTGACTGGCCAAGTGTGGCCTTCTGCATGGTTTTGACTGCTGCCTTTTGCCTTGGCAAGGAGGGGAATGGTGCCACAGGTGAGACACATTCTGCCTGGCTGCCAAAACCCATGTGCTCCAACTTCTGTGCAACAACTGCCACCCCCTGTCTGTCAGGGCAACAGTGGCCTGGCTCTGTGCTTGGGCCAGCAGCAGCTGCTGGTTGCTCTGGGGCTGTGCAGCAGTGACAGCCCAGCTCTGTGTTGGGAGCAGCAGTTGTCCCTTCAGCTCCGCTGTGGAACAACTGTCTGGATCCCTGCAGCAGGTGCTGGGGGAGCAGCTGCTGCCAGATGGGGGGGACAGCTGCTTCCCTGGGATGTGGAGGTGGGCTAAAGCCTGGGCTGTTGAGGTGGGGGGTCACAGAGGGTCTGGAAGCCCAGATCCAGCTGTTACAGCTGCTGGGGTCAGACCACCCTGCGAGGGGTTTGGGAGAGCAAAGTCTGTCAGTCCTGCATTGTGACTTTCTGGAAACACCTCCTGGGTTTGTCTCGAATGCGTGGAAGTTTGTCTGCCCTCCACCTTCTCTCCTTCTGAGTTGTCTCCTCAGTGGCTGCTTTGCTTTTATGTAACAGTGATGAAGGTTACTGTGCCAGTGAACTGGGACCCCTGATGGCTGGATGTGGGACTTCCCAAGGGTAAGGTCTCCATCACCAAGGTGATGTGAAGCTACTTGGGAAAAAAAATTTGGAGAACCACTCTGAAATGTTATGTACAAATCTAAATCTGCCTGATGGAAACACTTAACCTGGCCTGGAAAAGCAGAGTTCTACAGAAGTTGTTTTAACATTCAGTAACTCCATATTCAGAAACTGGTTTTATGTACTCAGTGCAAAACAACAGTTTTCTCATCTTCACGTTCATTTCCCTCCTGTGTGGTCTGGAAAAGCACAAGAGTGACTGCAGAGTCTCTGGAACTGGAGCTGTGATGGGTGAAAATGTTATTCTAGATATAGAAGAAATGCAGAGAGAAGAGTGAACTTATTCCTTGTCCTTTGTTCTCTGAAAAAAATTCTTTGGTTTCTTCCTGATGTGTAAAGGTTTACAAGTCAGTGAGACCTGAAGGTTTTATCTTTGCTGTGGAAGTTTCCCAATGTTTCTCTCAGTTTGGTGACTTAGAGGATGCACTGGATGTTGATTGAAACAAGAGTTAGTAGTGTTCAGGTAGGAATTTTTTTTGAAAATACTGAACTCCTTTTATTAAATCTGAGCTAGTACCACTTAACTTGCTTAGTAACAGAAATACACTTTTGTGTCTTTAGAGCTCATTTAATTTGCTATATTTTGAAGGTTTTTTTTTCTCTTCTGTCTGCACAAATTTAACTTTTATTTCCCCCCTATTTTCGTTTGTTTCTTGCTTGGATAGAATGAAAGGCATAAAAATGAGGAAAAAATCTTTTAATTAATCTTCTAGTCTGTCTTCCTAGATAAATATGGCCAATAGCCTTAAGGTGCCAGGTGTCCCTTGGACTTGTAACCAATGAAATTATTCCAAATTTAATAAAAATACAGCCAGGTAACATGGAAACAAGTCCATTAAAAAAAGGTCTTTTATTTATTCCAGCCAGAGGAAAAGCTTAAATCAGCCCTTGCCATTAGGAATGGGAGACAAACCCCTGAGGAACCAGACTTTAATTCCATTGCTCACAGAACCTGTTGGTGCTTTTCCCTGAAGAAAACAAAGGCAGAGGCAGGTTGTTCTGGGACTAATATGTCACCCCAGAGCCTTTGACATCCTGTCACTGCTGCCAGTGAGGAGCTGCCTGTCCTATGGGCTCAGATTCTCAGGGAAAACCAAAGACCTGCAAACCAGACCATTTTCTGTAATTTATCTGCCATGAAGTGATGCAGTTAAAAGGAAGCATGTTAAATTTTTGGTTGACTGGGTTTTTTGGTGGCTTATGACCTGATACAGGGGTTTGTCTGTTGTAGTGTGTAGTGTTTGAATGTTGAAATGCTGAAATAGAGTAAGGTTTTAAAGAGTCTTAGTTTGCTGCAACTGTGGCATTAACAGGGTGTTGAGGAAAATCTTGGAATGTCTGTTTTGTGGTTGTGTTTGTAATTAGCACTCATTCTTTCACTCTTGTAATTCAGAAATGTTTGTTTTCTGTTTCATTGACATCTAGCAAAAATGGTCCATCTGGAAAGTGAAATCTCAGTTTAAGAACTCTTCAAAATCAAATGTGAGAAGGGATTGTAAAAATGGTGTGAAGATTTTATCCAAAACTGCTTCTCTTGGTGACTTTTATTTTCAGTTGGTGTTTACACCTGTCCATTCTTGTTACCCAGTGGCTCTGCCTTGCTGAGAGAACAAGAGCAGACTTACATTTTAGATTGTAAATAACCCACAAGATGGTTTAGAGAGGATGCAGACACACAAGTGAATTAGTTGTTTAATTACTCTGCCTTCACTGTGATGAGTTAACTCCTTTCACTCTGTGCTCTGGCAGAAGGGAAAGCTGATTTTATTT
The DNA here is from genome assembly GCA_013400695.1 of Neodrepanis coruscans. Lineage (NCBI taxonomy): Eukaryota > Metazoa > Chordata > Aves > Passeriformes > Philepittidae > Neodrepanis > Neodrepanis coruscans. Next base: position 10,009 of record VYZS01006553.1, on the reverse strand, counting down.
AGTTTATCTCAAAAGAAAAGTGTCCAAAGGGAGCTGAATTGATTTTCAGTTGGTGTGGGCACATGGGCAATTGCACATCAGCTGAGATGCAGGGCTGATACAAAGAGGGGGAAACTCAAACCAGTGTTTGAGCCCTGAATTCTGCCACCTCCTTAACTTATCTGCACAGCCCAGGGCTGAAAACAACACATTGTTGGTCAAGTTGGTTGGAACAGTGAATGAGAAATGGCAACTCTTGATTTCTGTAGTGAGCAGGTTCAGTGTATTTAATGTGAACAGAATCTCAGGCTGTCACTTCTGCACAACATTTTCTCAGAGTGAGCCTTTCACAGCAGAGTTGCTGCCATCAGTCTCAGTGGCAGGTTGATGGCAGTGTGAGCCCTCCTGTGATTTCAGAGCTGACAAGCTCAAGCCCTGCACTCACCCCTCAAACTGACCTGCCATAAGTGTATATAAATATATAAGCATTTGCTAGGGAATGTGTTGAAGTGTTTTCTTATTTTTAAATGCAGAAGTAACTGCCAGAAATTATGGAAAAGAAGGTGAAATGATGCTTCTGAAGAGGAAAATGGTATTTTTTCCCCCCAGTGCAAAATGGGTGAAATGCAGTATTAACACAGCGTGCTGTGGGCAATGGAAGGAATTTTGTCTTGTTGCAGGGAGAATGAATTTGGTCATGAGAGCATTGTGTGTCAATAGAAACTGCTGCCTCCCCTCTGCAGGCAAAATTCTCCATGATTTCATCTTGTGATCCTTGTGGTCCTCCAGACTGGTCCCTTTGGTGTGTACAGGGCTTTGTAGGTGTGGAATTTTTCAGGGTTGAGTTTGGGAAGAGAGAATTGAATTTCTCTGTGATTTCTTCTTTTTGTGTCTTCGTTGTTGTGAATTGGGAGAAAAGTCAGAGCATGGGAAGTACATGACCTGGTGGCTTTTTCTGTCTTGGGAGGAAAAAAGTGCCTGTTTAGCCTCCTGCATCTTGTATCACATAAAGGGAAAACAGGACTATATGTCTTTGGAATCAGGAAAACTGATCTCTCTGCTGCTGCTTTCCAGCTCTCTGTTATTACTGTTAAAAGGTTTGATTTTTTTTTTGTGAGTTTTATATAACTGTGTGATAAAGCAGGAGGAACATGATCATGTTTCAGATCTTGTAAAAGTCTGAACTCCTTTTGTGTGCTCAGATATAGAATATAGCTTTGGTTGGGATGAAAGATAAATTCCAGGAAGCAGCTTAACTGTTTCCTTTTTTCCTTTCTGGTGAAATGCATCTGACATCCTTCAGTGTGAATGGCAGCAAATATGTGGCAGGATGAAGAGCAGTGCTGAAGTTGAATAGTTTAAAAGTGTCAAAAAAAGGCAGCAGGATGCTGCATCATGGTTTTTGCTGAGTAAAAGTGCTCTTGTATTTGGAATCAAACTCAATTTACAGGACAGTTCTGTGGGGCAGTAGCATTACCTCAAAAATGCTGCTGTATTAAATTTCTTGAACAAGGTAAAGCCAGAGCATGGGGCTAGAACAACATTAAGGGTTTTTTTGTGCTCCCTTTTAAAGTAGTAAGAGTGCTTCATAGTTTTGAACATGGAATTCTCAAAACACCTTTATGGGACAGCACTGTTGTCCTAATTTTTCAAATAACTGCTTTGTCTTCCTTCCCTGGGTGGCTCAAGGTTACACAGGAATCCTCTGGTGGAACAGGGAATTATATCTAAATGTTTGATGTTTAGAACTTGAAATTTGATTTCTGAATCATCCTCTCCTAACAGAAATGGAAGACCTTTACCTTTCCTGTCATTCTGCTGAAATTAATTAAATTATAGGTATGAATACTCTGATTTTGATCAATGCTTTTAATTCTGTTTACTGCTTCTTTCTCTTTTTTAGGCATGTACTGGTATTGAAAATATTGACGAAGCTATAACGTTGCTTGAACAAAATAACTGGGATTTAGTGGTAAGTATTCTCAGAAAATGACTTCATAGATCAACCCCCCACAACAGTGACATGCCTGTTGTGAGACAGCTGGGAGCTTTATTTCAAGTTTGGGTGTGTCCTTGGTGGCTGGGGCAGGCAGGTTGTCAGTGCAGGCTGTGTCTGGTCTCATCACACTGAGCTGTGCACCCTGCTCTGCTCTGATTGTCCTCAGGCTTGTTTTATTTCCTGCTGGTCCTCTAAATCCATGTTCCATTCTGCCCTTTTGGCATCATTTTGCAGGAGGTGTCATTAAGGGTAACATTCTTAGAAGACTTGTTGTGTGTAGACACAGGTTTTTGAGGATTCAGGTGCCTGTGTAGGAAATGGAAGGTAAAACAACTTTGTCAATTTTTCATGTGCTTTTAGTTGCTCTTCTGTTGTTGGTGGAGTCAGATGATTAAAGCCATAACTTATGTAGGTTTGGTGCTATCCAGACACCATTAAACACAAATAAAAACCCCCAAACCACACATCCTAAAAAAACTCATCATCTATTTTGTAACAAGATTCAGTGTGCAGAGAAACAGGAGGAAATCAATAAAACCAAGCAAAGTAAGTATTTTAAGGCTTTGCATAGGATTAGCTAGATAAAGAAACTATTACTCATTTTCTTAAGGTTTAAAAGTGTAAAATAAAACAAACTTTATTAAAAACCAAGTTAACTTCCTTCAAATTGTAATACCTTTGATTTCCTCCTTTTCTTCCCCCCACCCTTTTTTTTTTCTTTTCTGAATGAATGACCTTTGGGCCAGTCCAGAAAATTATAAAAAAACTCTAGATTTTTCCAGAATTGGGTTTGGAGACAGTTTCAAGTGCCTGCCACGTTGTATTCCCAGGATATTGTTTGGAGTGTTCTCTGATGTTTTATTAATTTCAAACTAAATGTCACAGAGGTCAGGCTGGGGTTTGAAATTGAGTTTGTGAGAATGAGTATTGTGTTTCTTTCAAGGTAAAATGCTGGGAATTACATAAATATTGTAACATATTGTAAAAAAACAGTGCCTACTCCCAACACTTGAGCCTTGGTGTTATTTTGCCACATGTCATGGTAGAAGCAAAACTGAGACACAAGTGAGCAGAAGCCACTGTCACCAGTGTCCTCAAACAGAAAAACCCAACTGTTTGTTGGCAGAGTGATGAGTTAAAACATCCTTTGTCACATAGTTTGTTGTAGCATGAACTCTTTTGAGTTACTGGAAGGCAGGGAAGAGCCTTGTTCTTTCTGTTTGGGCTGTGAAGTTCCCAGTACAGTGCATTAAAGCTGGATGTGTCTCTGAGGGATTTGTAAATTGTCTGCTTTGCAATAATTGATCACAGGTTGGGTTGAATGGAGAACTGCAGTGAAAAATGGTCAGAACAAATAAGTCTCTTCTGAGACTCCAGAATGAGGAGACAAGAGAGTGAAATATCTAAAGCTGTGAGTGGCTCTAAGAATACCTTTATATACTGAGTTTTGTTAGTGATTACTAAATGATCTAGAAGTAAAATGTAGTGGGAAAAGAAGTAGTGACCCAAAGGTGAAAGCTTAAAAAAGGCAGAGGGAAAGCAAGAAAGGAGAGAAAATTACAGAGGCACTTGAGGAAAGTACATAAATCTGGAAACTAAACAGAAGATAAAGGAGAAGAGTGTCAATGAAAAGGAAATGGGAAGTTGTGGAAGAAAAAGATAATACTGGGGAAGAGCACAAGTGAAGAAGATGCCCCAAGGGTCTGTCATTAGTTTGACACTGGCTCCTTTTATTAAAAGCAGCCTTCTTGTAAAAAAGGGAGTGAAAACCAAATCATGCTGATCTTACAGGGAGATAGAAGCAGAAGAGTGCAGAAAGATAAGAGGAGATAAAAGAAATGTGATTCTAAGAAGAAAAGGAGTTGCTAGCTTGAGAGAATTAAACATCTCTGTTAGGCAGGGGATTTAGCATTTCAAAAGTACTTGAAAAAAGGCTCATGACTTCTGAGAAATGTAGTATTTTTTATTTTGGAATTAAAAGTGTATGATCCACGTGTGGTGGGTTTTTTGAGTATATGTTGGGTTTTTATACCTTTGATTCAATAGTCAAATACAGATTCAGTGCTAAAAATTCAGGAGGAGGGATGACTTTATGTTAATTCAACCAAAAGGTCTTGGAGTTTTTTAGNGATTTTAGTATTATGGGTTAAAATGTCACCACTGTCTTTCCTGATGCTTAAGTGAGTGTTACTATGTTTTGTATCTTTTGGACATTTGATTTTATCTTATCTTCAAATAAAGCCAAACCTGGGTGAAGTGTGAGGAACTCTATTCTTGGTTTAGTTTTTCTAATAGCCACTTCTGTTTTTTATTAAGAATTAATCAGAATTCCCTTTTCAGTTTGGAACTGAAACATCAGCTTCCTATTTTTNAAAAAAAATTCTTTTGTTTGGCACTAAATATGTCATTCAACAAAACATTTTTGGGGGTTCATAAGGAAAGCAAAACTTTGTAGGACTTGGTTGTTAGATCATGAAGAAAGGGCTCCTCTATCATCCTTTGGCCCTCAGTAGATAAATGAGAAGAACATTGTTGTGTTCTCTAATTTCACTTTGTTCTGTGCATCTGATTCAGAGGCTTTTAAAGGTGGATACCTTTACTTCCATGATGTTGGAAGTAGGATCAGAGCTCAGTGTTTGATCAGGAAATCTTCCTGTGAGGTGGGCAGGACAGTAGGAAGTAGAAAGCTGAGCAGGTCCTGTTACAGATGCCATCAGCCATAGTTCAGGGGCTCCTGCAGCAGTTGGGGGAAAACCCAAAACCATGAGGAAGTTCTTGTCTTGAACAGAGGACTTGCTTGCTTTTCATTCAGGCTGTCTGTATCTCAATTCCATTTTCCTGTTTGGGGAAAAAAAGTTGTGGAGTTTTGAGAGGCTGTGCAGGGGACCCAGGTCGAAGATTCCCTTGGGCACCTGTTGCTTCTTGAACTCCCTGACACTTCACTCAAGGGCGTTGTTATTTCTCTGGGACTTGAGCCAAAACAAGCAAGAGCAAGTAGTCCTGGGGAGCTGGAAAGCAGAAGGATCCCAAAGAGAAACAGGGAAGTACACCCTGACAGGGGCTGACAGAGAAGTACATCAGAATGCACAGAGACAGTGGAGGTTACAAAGTTCACAAAACAAGTTTAAGTTGTATTATGTGCTTGTTTAAGCTTTTCTAGGGATTACTTTGTTTGCACTGAAGCAATCTTCCTGCTGCTGATTTTATTCCTATGTTTTTTCCCCCCTGGTCTTGNNNCAGAGGAAGAGTAACATGCCTGAATTGCTTGGTGGGATCATGAAGTCTCATTTTGCCAACAATTAGTTCCCCTTTGTTGCAAATGACTTGACCTTGTGGTGGTCTGGTGCATGTAGAGCAGCTCAGGGCTTTTCTGTGTTAGAACAGTGTAGCCTAATTACAGGGCTTATTATGGGCTGGGCAGCAAAATGTCTCAGATGTTCTGTGAGATACCAAAGATCAACATGGATAATACAATGATTTCTTCAGGCATTCATCTTTATGAAACTGTTCTGCTATAAATGGATCCAACTCTCTTAAGCCTCATGGGGTTGCTGGTACGTTATTTCCTGAGTGTCATTTCTTTCAGCTCTATTAATTTGTAGTAGTTTT
>VYZS01006548.1:18033-29988 GCA_013400695.1 Neodrepanis coruscans | reverse complement strand
TCTTGTATATTGAGTACCTTACTTCTAGTAGCAGCCCGAAGTTAATGTCTAAAACAGGATATAAAACCAGGGGAAGTATAGAGAGAAAGCATATAGACAAGTATATATAGAGAGTACCCAGTCTACATCCACCTTGCCTTGGGTGATGAACTAAAACACTTCAGTCACCACCCTGTTTCATTATCTGATATACAAGTGCTCACTAATTTTAGCTCCCCCAAAACAGTCATCAGTAAAAAGAAAATACAAGAGATTTTACTTTTCTGTTGCTTTTGAAGAATCAGAGGCTGGAAACAGTTACTTTTCAACAAAAGTCAAAGCTGATATTTGAAATCCCTCTTAAGGAAAGCATTATACCCACTAAGATCACAAAAGATAGACCCTATAGCCTAAAAAAATCATCAGAAAACACGTATGAGTATTTGCTATCACTGTGTTGCCTCACACAGAGATACCGGGGTCAGTAACAATCTAGTGGAAGCAGCATTTCCTACTGAGTTACTGATGCTACTTCCTTTAGCACTCATATTCCCAGAAGAGATCTCATCCAAATCTTAGCTTGTGAAATGTGACAGAATCAGAGTGCATGGAAATTGCAGGTCTCTAGGGTCACAGTCCACATGCTCCAAATATAATAGTCCTGAGTGCCTATGTGCCTACTGCAACCTACACGTACTTCTGCCATATCTCCCATAAACTGGACACTTCACACTCAAAACTCCTAAGAAACTATTTCTACAACAGACATTGAAAATACTAGGTTCAAATAATCCACACAAGGGCAAGGGAATAACATTTAAAGTATAAAAAGAAACAAAGTATTTAAATTTATTTGAATTTGAGGTATTTAAAGAAATAAACCCTATTACATATTACCGTCATCTTCTTAGCACCGTCTATCAAGTGACTTACCAGTATTAAGTAAGTTTTTTTCTCACATCTTCCCTTCCCACCCATAGACAAAACAAGTAACAGATTCAGGCACTAACGGTATGTTGCCAACAATTAAAACACCTATAGAAACAAATCATAAGCTGTGCTCTTTGATTATGGAGAGCTCTCAAATTCCTCCTTTATTTCTGTGCCATTCCATAATAATAGCTTCCTATATTGCAAATATATGGATCTGATATACAAAATATTTCAGTAGGAAGAGTGCAGTGTTATCAAAATTATGCTTTTGTCGCCCTCGTGTCATTTCTTAACTTCTAGCCCCTGCCTGACACTGGCTTTTCTCCCATATTTCCCTCTCAAAACATAGATCTTTCTTTGTACTTATAAGAAAGGAAAAAAATTCCCCAGCAGCACATGAGGAAAATCACAGGACAGTTGTTACCTTGGCGGCCCTCATCATTGGTGAACAGGCCAGTATCACTGCTGCTGCATACACTGCTGGTTTCACTGGAATATCAAACGAAGGAAAAAAAATTGTTAGAATTGCAGCAAAACCCACTTCACTACATTTTACTAGCTTCTCCAAGACCCAAATGCTTGACGTGTCTCAAAAGATGCATTTCAGATACATGACTGACTCTAGGACAGGATGTAACTGCTTTCTGTTAAAGCCTAGCAATGCTGCATCACTTGAAAAATTGAAGTATGTACCTAGTTTAGTTCTAAGTTATCAAAAAGTAATTAATACAGTGGCATTTGCCTCGGGTACTACAATTAATAACCTAACTATGATACTGCAATACTCACCAGGAAATTAAGCACAGTTAAAAACTCTGTCCTTGGGTCACTTAACAGCTACTAAACCCCCCCTGAAGTTGTCTACTTTTTGACACCTTTTTCTCAAATATGTTACACTGATACACAAACCCTCCCTTCAACAGCAACAGCAACTTCTATTTTATTTGGAGTAAAGAGCAGCTGGTACATTTACAATTCTTCAGCTAGATACTTAGCACAGTATGACTTGCTGCTGCTGAATCCAACTTTGTTATAGCATGCTCTGCATTTGCTGAAGCAGTCAGAGAAGACTTAATTCTTGAACAAAAGAATGAAGCTAATAATTAATGTGTAGAAAGCCATTTACCAACTGCAAAGCTAGATTAATGTTTGTTGTAGAAGTACATGCTCAGGTCAATCTCAAGCATCTGATGGCTTTAATGCTGATATTAAATCAATCTTTGGACACTTCAGGCAGTACTTCCTCTGATTTAGCAGAGGGATACCAAGACAAGCAGAAACTACTTACTGCCTACTCCCATAGCACTAAGATCTTAGATGCAAATGTCAGCTGTACTCAGCACTGATCTGGGCACGCTGTTTGAAAGTATCTCTGGATCCCTGCTTTCCAGGGAAATTGGCTCATACTAGACACCAGTACCAACTGGAAGCCCCTTCATTCAAAAAGCTGAACAATGAGGGACCACAAAATACGTCACCCCAAAGCAGTGCAGACACACAATAAAACCCCATTTTGTGAGCATAATATTGCTCATAGAAAATGCACTCCAAAGCACAGCCAAGTCAACTCATCACGGTGGATTATCAACAAACTGCATCTTCATCATTGTATAAAGGCCACATATACTTGAAGAATGAAAAATCTGTACATCATTCTTACATTTCAGTATTTAAGAATAAATTCCAAATTAATCCATTGCAAAGCTTTGCCATTCTTTCACCCTCTGATACATACACCAAGGCACTTAAGGCCATGGACCGAAAACCACGAATCAATTGTTTCATTCCTAGCTCTCCTACTAAGGCACTGTATGACCCTGGGCCAGTCCCTTAGGGTGTCTGCTTTCCCTTTTGATAGCTTGGATTTACAGTCCTCACAGAGGACCAAGTGACTGCTTCACAAAGGTTTTAACATCCTCAGAGGAAAGGTGCCTGAGAAAGCATTGTCAAGATTCCAGATGACATTAACAGTACTTTAAGCATCCTGTTGCACTGGGAGTTCTTTAGTTCCTTCTAGATAAGCATCGCTGCCAGTGCTTTACTGGAACAAACTTAGAGGGATCTCACCCTCTTCACCAACTGTTTTACACTGCAGGGCTCAACACAAACTAGCCTCCTACATAAGCCTTTCTGCAGGTCCAGTAAGCACTGATTAATGACCTCCACTTGCAAAGGAGGCTACTTACCTTAACCATGAAATAATGAATGCTATTGATCCGACAAGCTACTGCTATAGAGTGTTATTGATCACCCAATCTTTGGTTAAAATGGTCCTCATTTAGCAATTTCACTGTCACAAACACCTGGAGCAAAGCATGCTTATAATTAAATAGTTTGGGGGAGTTAAAGTAAGAGGTGATGGACAGAGATCTCCGTTTTCCCCCATTTATTCTTTTGCCTGAGCTATTGTTTGTGTCAGGAGGGATATTGATTTTCTATAAAAATAAGAAAACAAGAGGCACTGAGGGGCTGCAGAAGGTCAGGCTGGGCTGGAGAAGGAGGGGAAGCTGAACACTCTGTCTTTGTCACTTGCCTTCCAAGAGAGAGGAATTTTTTCCTTATGAAGAGATTGGCCTTCAATTCATCAGCTTAGCCAGACTCTTGAATGCCACTGCAGGCTGTCATCAAAACAGCTCCCTTCTAAAGGGTAAAGCAACTTAACTGCACACTCAGGATGAGCGATGGTTATACTCTCAGGCCAGAATATTGTATTGGTTTTGGCTGGCAGACAGTTAAATTTTTCTCGTAGTAGCTCTGTGATGGACCATTTGTGACCAAACCAGTGCTGATAACAGTTATTACTGAGCAGTGCTCACATAGTGACAGTGCTGCCTCTGTTTCTCACACTGTCCTGCCAGTGAACAGGTTAGGAGGGCACAAGAAGCTGAGAGGGGACAGCTGGGACAGCTGACCTGAACTGACCACAGTGNAGGAGGGCACAAGAAGCTGAGAGGGGACATGGCTGGGCCAGCTGACCCCAGCTGAACACAGGGATATTCTATACCATACGATGCCATGCTGAGCAATAAAACCTGGGGGAAAAAAAAAAGAACGAAGACAGAGACATTTGGAATTATGGCATTTGTCTTCCCAAATAACTGTTACAAATGACGGAGTTCTGCATTCCTGGAGATGGCAAACACCTGCCTGCTCATAGGAAGTACTGAATTCCTTATTTTGCTTTGCTTATGCACATAGCTTCTGCTTTACTGTCTCACCTGACTTACCTCAGGAGTTAAGGTATTCTCACGCTTACTCTTCCATTTCTCTCCCTCATCCCACTGCAGAGGAGTGAGTGGGCAGCTATGTGGGGCTGAGCTGCCTATCCAGTTTAATCCACAACAAATTCAACAGCATTAAACCAGTGAAATCTCACAGCACTGGTGGGCCAGTAGAATACCCGGCTCCAAAAAGTCACTTTAAGAGTTCTAGCACTTGAAAACAGACAAGACCAACAGCGTGTATTTCGCTAATCAGCACACCATTCAGGTTTTTCATATAGCTCTTGCATTATGGTTTGTTCTACCCTCAAACCAAACCCAGACCATTCTGGAAGTACTCAGCGTAGACTAACAAGGGAAAGAACTTGAGCACTCAATATATAATTTGCCTTTGCTTTATTATGGCTCCAGGGAATCTCAAAGCATTAAGGGACAGAAGGGCATGTTACTTCTAACAGTCTTAGCAATTAACTGTCACCTTTGTACAAATACACAAATAGCTACTTAAACTAAAACCACTTGCTTCCTCTGTTGTTTCCACAATTATTTATAGATCAGGCATTGAATTGTGTCATTACCCAATTCAGAACTATCACCATTTCCTCATCATGTTCTTGCACATCCTTCCTTCTCTCAATTTGTGTTCATCTCTTGCCACATTTGGCAAACGATTTCGAAGACTTCATTTCATGCACATGTTGAATCACAATACTGCAGCTCATATTTCTCCAGGAAAAGACTGTGAGCAGTCTCACAAGCAAACTATAAAAAACTATCTCCTCATTAAGAATTCACATCCAAGACTTTCTCAGTGAAAGGGAGTTTATCGACTGAATACAGTAGGTTTTTGATCTAGCTTAGGACAAAAAGCCTTCTAGAAAGCAGAGAAAATACTGGATATTTCAGCTTTACACATTCATTCCTGCACAACAAAGAAATCCAAGTGTCAGTGGAGGGGAGGAAAAAGAAGGGGGGGGAAAAAATCTCTTCTGAATACACAGCTTAGTTTGCCTAACAAGCCATTTTGTTTGTGACACTCCGTACTGCTAGAGGGGTGAATTGTAGTGCAACCAGTTCAGTATGAAAGTTTTGTAAATCACCAAATCACCACAGATTGCTTCCAAGTCACACAAGTAGCATCAGTCACATTTCCTTGTGATGACAACCAACCCATCTGCTCCCATAGGCATCCAATCTTCTTCTCCCTTCCTCAGGATATGCCCTTGTCACNAAAATACGTCACCCCAAAGCAGTGCAGACACACAATAAAACCCCATTTTGTGAGCATAATATTGCTCATAGAAAATGCACTCCAAAGCACAGCCAAGTCAACTCATCACGGTGGATTATCAACAAACTGCATCTTCATCATTGTATAAAGGCCACATATACTTGAAGAATGAAAAATCTGTACATCATTCTTACATTTCAGTATTTAAGAATAAATTCCAAATTAATCCATTGCAAAGCTTTGCCATTCTTTCACCCTCTGATACATACACCAAGGCACTTAAGGCCATGGACCGAAAACCACGAATCAATTGTTTCATTCCTAGCTCTCCTACTAAGGCACTGTATGACCCTGGGCCAGTCCCTTAGGGTGTCTGCTTTCCCTTTTGATAGCTTGGATTTACAGTCCTCACAGAGGACCAAGTGACTGCTTCACAAAGGTTTTAACATCCTCAGAGGAAAGGTGCCTGAGAAAGCATTGTCAAGATTCCAGATGACATTAACAGTACTTTAAGCATCCTGTTGCACTGGGAGTTCTTTAGTTCCTTCTAGATAAGCATCGCTGCCAGTGCTTTACTGGAACAAACTTAGAGGGATCTCACCCTCTTCACCAACTGTTTTACACTGCAGGGCTCAACACAAACTAGCCTCCTACATAAGCCTTTCTGCAGGTCCAGTAAGCACTGATTAATGACCTCCACTTGCAAAGGAGGCTACTTACCTTAACCATGAAATAATGAATGCTATTGATCCGACAAGCTACTGCTATAGAGTGTTATTGATCACCCAATCTTTGGTTAAAATGGTCCTCATTTAGCAATTTCACTGTCACAAACACCTGGAGCAAAGCATGCTTATAATTAAATAGTTTGGGGGAGTTAAAGTAAGAGGTGATGGACAGAGATCTCCGTTTTCCCCCATTTATTCTTTTGCCTGAGCTATTGTTTGTGTCAGGAGGGATATTGATTTTCTATAAAAATAAGAAAACAAGAGGCACTGAGGGGCTGCAGAAGGTCAGGCTGGGCTGGAGAAGGAGGGGAAGCTGAACACTCTGTCTTTGTCACTTGCCTTCCAAGAGAGAGGAATTTTTTCCTTATGAAGAGATTGGCCTTCAATTCATCAGCTTAGCCAGACTCTTGAATGCCACTGCAGGCTGTCATCAAAACAGCTCCCTTCTAAAGGGTAAAGCAACTTAACTGCACACTCAGGATGAGCGATGGTTATACTCTCAGGCCAGAATATTGTATTGGTTTTGGCTGGCAGACAGTTAAATTTTTCTCGTAGTAGCTCTGTGATGGACCATTTGTGACCAAACCAGTGCTGATAACAGTTATTACTGAGCAGTGCTCACATAGTGACAGTGCTGCCTCTGTTTCTCACACTGTCCTGCCAGTGAACAGGTTAGGAGGGCACAAGAAGCTGAGAGGGGACATGGCTGGGCCAGCTGACCCCAGCTGAACACAGGGATATTCTATACCATACGATGCCATGCTGAGCAATAAAACCTGGGGGAAAAAAAAAAGAACGAAGACAGAGACATTTGGAATTATGGCATTTGTCTTCCCAAATAACTGTTACAAATGACGGAGTTCTGCATTCCTGGAGATGGCAAACACCTGCCTGCTCATAGGAAGTACTGAATTCCTTATTTTGCTTTGCTTATGCACATAGCTTCTGCTTTACTGTCTCACCTGACTTACCTCAGGAGTTAAGGTATTCTCACGCTTACTCTTCCATTTCTCTCCCTCATCCCACTGCAGAGGAGTGAGTGGGCAGCTATGTGGGGCTGAGCTGCCTATCCAGTTTAATCCACAACAAATTCAACAGCATTAAACCAGTGAAATCTCACAGCACTGGTGGGCCAGTAGAATACCCGGCTCCAAAAAGTCACTTTAAGAGTTCTAGCACTTGAAAACAGACAAGACCAACAGCGTGTATTTCGCTAATCAGCACACCATTCAGGTTTTTCATATAGCTCTTGCATTATGGTTTGTTCTACCCTCAAACCAAACCCAGACCATTCTGGAAGTACTCAGCGTAGACTAACAAGGGAAAGAACTTGAGCACTCAATATATAATTTGCCTTTGCTTTATTATGGCTCCAGGGAATCTCAAAGCATTAAGGGACAGAAGGGCATGTTACTTCTAACAGTCTTAGCAATTAACTGTCACCTTTGTACAAATACACAAATAGCTACTTAAACTAAAACCACTTGCTTCCTCTGTTGTTTCCACAATTATTTATAGATCAGGCATTGAATTGTGTCATTACCCAATTCAGAACTATCACCATTTCCTCATCATGTTCTTGCACATCCTTCCTTCTCTCAATTTGTGTTCATCTCTTGCCACATTTGGCAAACGATTTCGAAGACTTCATTTCATGCACATGTTGAATCACAATACTGCAGCTCATATTTCTCCAGGAAAAGACTGTGAGCAGTCTCACAAGCAAACTATAAAAAACTATCTCCTCATTAAGAATTCACATCCAAGACTTTCTCAGTGAAAGGGAGTTTATCGACTGAATACAGTAGGTTTTTGATCTAGCTTAGGACAAAAAGCCTTCTAGAAAGCAGAGAAAATACTGGATATTTCAGCTTTACACATTCATTCCTGCACAACAAAGAAATCCAAGTGTCAGTGGAGGGGAGGAAAAAGAAGGGGGGGGAAAAAATCTCTTCTGAATACACAGCTTAGTTTGCCTAACAAGCCATTTTGTTTGTGACACTCCGTACTGCTAGAGGGGTGAATTGTAGTGCAACCAGTTCAGTATGAAAGTTTTGTAAATCACCAAATCACCACAGATTGCTTCCAAGTCACACAAGTAGCATCAGTCACATTTCCTTGTGATGACAACCAACCCATCTGCTCCCATAGGCATCCAATCTTCTTCTCCCTTCCTCAGGATATGCCCTTGTCACACATCTGTGCAAAGTACATCTCTCACTGTACCAGAAAAAAAAATATCTAGAGCACAGTGGGAGCGAGGTAAGCACAGCCAGTTTCACTCTGCTGGTAGCTGTGAAGTGCTATATTTAGAGCAGCAGAGATCAAAGCATGATCCTTCACTGCCATGAGGGAGACTCTGCATTGAAGAGGGTTGTATGTATTTCTCCCTCCAACTTTTACCCTCCCTCGTGAGTCAGAGCACAAATCATATATGTGGTGTTGGAGAGGTCAAATATTCCAAGTCCTACCTTTCCAAAAAGAATCACAAGGATTTGACAGCAGATGGTGTTACTGGGTGCATACACCTGCACAATAATTACTTTGAGAGCAAGGGACAACCAAGACAGAATGAAGCAATTTCCCAGGATTCAAATAACAATCCAGACATAGCTCTTCATTTACTCCTTAAAAGGCTGGCATAAACAAAGGCCAGATGAAAGCCTGCTGATTTAAGTTCAAGTTTGACATGATGAAACAGACTCTGACTGGTGGAAAAAAAAATATCTCAAGGAATACTATCCATCACTACCACATCAAGTAAGGGTATCTCTCAGTCCATCATCACTGACGTAACATTCAGGAATTACTCAGCACATTCCTTTTCCTGGAATACCAGCAAATACCTCTGAAAAGATAAAACTACTTTTAAAAACTAGGAACAAAAAGGCGACCACAATTTGCTTGTAAAGGCCCACTTTGCACCCACTTCTTAGCTGCAATAGACACACTTACAGGAAAAAAGTGGCCACTTTGTTTGCTACTTCCACCCAGTAACAGTTACATACAAACCACACTGATCCAGTAAAAATGCAACAGGAGTCCCCAGGACCAAGACAGTGAGGACTTAAGTACTTCACAGTGGCCCAGAAAATACCGTTGAGAAGTTTTCTCTTCCAGGCCTTATCCACAAAGCTGTAACACTGAAGTGCTGACAAACTGCAGGAGCCAGACTGTCAGAACACTTAAATGAACCTTAGCATATGAGCAATCCTACTGGATCCAACACTTACACTTCCCAAATGCACTGTCCTCGGTCTGATAGGGCCTGTTACAGTGGATGCTTGAGAAAAGAACATGAGAATATGACAAACGCAGACTTCTCTGGAAGTTTAACAGCCACTGATGAATCTATGTTCCACATCCCCCTTTTGAACATACTTATATCTTTGACCTCCAAAATGTTCTGCAGTGGAGTTCCAAATCTCATGTTTCATGAAAAACAATACTTTTTGTTTTAAATGTTTCCTCAATGTCTGCTGCTTCTTACACAATGATAATTAGAAAATAAATAATCACATTCACTTTTTGCATGCCATTCTTTAAGAAATCTCCTCCATTTGATTCTCAGCAGTTACCTCTTTTCTAATCTGAAAAACCTATTCAAAAAGCAGCAGTTTTATAATCCCAAATCTTCTGTGGAAAGAATAAAGCCACACTTGAAGAGAAAACTTCCCAAGAGCAACCCAAATTCAGACTATGATATTTACATGTCTTGTTTTAATCCCTCATATGAGATTCTGCCACAAATTCATTGAAGTTCTCTAAAACTGGCCATGAAGACATGCCAAACTCTACTGTTTGCACAGGCTTATCCTGTAAGTAACCCTCAATTTCTTTATTGTCTCATGACATTCTACCCGTAGCTGGCCTTCCAGGACAAGATCAGAGATGCAGAACTGCAAGCAAAATGTTTACACTGAGGTACACACAGTACCTGCACAGAGGGCTGGCAGTAATGATGGGAGATCTGGTTTGTCCTCTATTACTACCTATGCTAAATTTTGAAAACAAGAAACTGTTCCTATCAATCACATGACACAAATGCCAGGGGTGGATTTACTCTCCAACCACGGGTCACAAGCATGCCCCTTTGTAGCTGCAGGGCCACAGACACTTAGAGGACTCCTTGTGTAACAGGATCCAGAAACATACCAGCTTGCCAATTTTTCAAGGAATCCTTTTGGGCCATCATACAGCATTGACAGGAAAGACTTGGAAAAAATCTACAGTTTACAAGCAGGTGAGATACTTCTCAAAAAGAGAGCAGCACTGAATAATTCTGATAAGAACTTCAAAAAGCAAGGCACAGGATTTACAAGCAGCTGCAAGCAAGGCGGCCATCTGTCTACCACAGGGAAGAAACCGAGATCTCACCATTCCGACATGTTTTCATCTGAGCCCTGTTTCTGATCATCAGCTTCACACTCCATCCGCTCCTTCCTTCCTCCTTTGCTGAGGAAGGACCTGTTCTCTCCTGATTCACAAAGGCTATGACTGGATGACGTCCAAGGGGTATTTTCTTTCCAGCGTGAAAGACGCTGTTTCTTGGCAGACTTGAACCTGCAGCCCCTCTCGTAGTTCCACTCAGACACCCTAAGCTTTTGCTGGAGACTGGCAGCCACCTCTGATGTGACACGTTTGACTTTCCGTCGACGCCTGAGAGGTCGACAGGATGCATTCTCTGTAAAGGAGTCTGACTCATGCCACAGGTGCTGCTTGCTCCTCAAGGTGGCACTCAGAGCTGGGTGTCGTTTGACCACGGCCATGTCATCAGAGTCACTGAAATTAGCTGTCAGCACCTCACGGCAATCTTTGACAGCTTCGTCCAAGCTTGACTCTGAGGCCTCACTGTAGCAGCAGGCATGCTCTGCCTGATGTGTGAAGTCTGAGCGCCGTTTACGACCTCGTCTCTTGCGAAGCTGACGCCGCTGCTGCCGTGGGCTTAAGGCCATCTCTTCCCATAACTCATCCAGCTTGTTTTGTTCCGATGTCTGCTCTAAGGCTGAAGCCAAGTCATGCACCAGTTCATCCATTGGCAATGCCTACTAAAAATGACAAGAAACAATTAGCACCAGACACAGTTACTACTACTAACACTGGACTGAAGTATGCTATAGCCTTTGAAACATTAACCAAGTTAGACACTTACTTTAGAGTTGGCTGGGATGACCCAGTGCAGGACAACTGCCACTTCTTGGACTGACACTCACTTCTTCCTTTTGCAAGGGTTAAGTCCCTCTTCTAGCCATGGCACCACAGATCTTGTTACTGCAGCAGCTGGGTCATGTGCTCTGTGTCTGAAAAGGCCTTAAGGTTGCATCTTTTGTGTTGAAGCAGCATGCTCTATTACACATCCTACGGGTACGGAAGCCTGCAACTAGTCTGCTACCTTGTGTAGGTAGGCCACAGAGAAGGGTGAGCCTGCTAGACAAACAGATTGAGTCTTCCAAAAAGTAGACAAGCAGCAAGCTGTGAGTAAAACAGATGGTAAACAGGTTTGCAAGCCAGTGTCAGTTCGAAAGCAAAAGAAGGCACGCGGGACCCTCCGCTCCTTAGCACAGGGTGTGTGAGACCGAGCCCAAACTCCTAGTGACGAAAAATCCCACCCTTTCCACCTCAAAGCTGTCAGTGTGCCAATCCCAAAGTCCTAGCAAAATCCCTCACCTCACAAGCCCGTTCTCCTCGCCCGTGCCTCGCAGACTTGGGATTTCTCTTCCCCACCGGGCTCCGAAACACCCGCTGGCGCAGGCCGCCTCCCTCAGTCCTCAGGGACCCGCCCGCACCGACTCCCTCCTCTGGGGACAGGCTGCTACTTTTACCCGACAGGCCCCGGCCCCACCGGGAAACGCTGCCCTCACCG
>VYZS01006548.1:0-17374 GCA_013400695.1 Neodrepanis coruscans | reverse complement strand
CCTCCACCCCCCTGCAAAAGACTGGCACGGCATTTGCTTTTCCTCAGTCCTCTGGCACCCTCACTAGTTTGTCAAGATACTTCAAAAATAACCGAACCCTTGAGTTTGCCATCGATTCCTCCACCCCAATAGGACAAGCTTCGTTTAGCCTTGCAGAGCTTTCTACGTGCTGTTTATCTAACCAGTCCTTTACGTTGCTCTGAGCTGTAATGTTAACATTTTCATTACCTTTTATTTCTCTGAGAAATTTCCTTGGAAAAGAAATATTTAAAGATGAAAAAGAGTCCTTAGGTAGATAATTTCCAATAGCTAACTTAATTAAAGTTACTTTCTGTGCACCAATTTGCCTGTAAAATTCTGTCCTTTTGTCTTTTTAACCCTTTCTGTGGCAGTAACTCACCTTATTTGCTGGCAGTGTTTTGTTTTCTCTGCCAGTTTCCTATTGCCAATAAAGGCAAATTTTTTCTTTCAAATCTGAGAGCAAATCCCTCCAAAAATCTAATCCTGTTTCACCACTGCAATCCTTTTTCATGCTTCAGGATACAACACAGCTACAAAATGTCTGAGTTGGAGAGAAAGTCCCCTGATGGGAAGGTTATTCTGTAAACATCCACTTCAGAGCTTCTTACCTCTTCATTTCCAGCAATCAGTACTGGCTGCCGTTCCAGGCGGGATAACAAACCAGACAAACAATTGAGTACAAGAAATCCTGTGTTCAAATGTCCTGAGGAGATGGCAGCAGATGCCCACTCCAATTTCTCTTATTTTCCCCTCATTTTCTCAACTAGTTCTCTCCTGTTTCTGTAGGTCAACAAACCTACATTCTGCAACTGATATGAATTGTACTTCACCCATCCATTTTTTTCCCATTTTACTCCAAACCAAAAGTCAGCAGATGTCAGCGTTTGGCCTGAGTAAAGACAACAGACTGGTGGACAGGGTTGATTTTCTGGGAAGAGAGATAGGGCAAAAGCAAGACAGGATGTTGCTCTTGCAATTACAAGAGTCCCAAGAATTAAAAGGGTACAGCAAAGGAGTACTGATGTATACAGGGAAAAACCAGAAAACTGGTAATAGGAGTTGAAGAAATATAATGAGGTAGCTGGGGTAATCTGATTTTGAGCAGTTTATGGTATTTCTGTCCAGTCTTACAAGGCTCACCCCAACATGGGCCCAGCAACAGTAGATTTTGAATCCTTGCCCCCATCTAATTTCATCCCATGTCCCTGGCAAATCATTTTCTCCCTGTGCACTCTGCAGGTTGCCTGTGTGGGCAATGGGAACCGGCCCATCTGCTCAGCACTAGTTTGGCTCATGAAATGCTCCAGGTATATAAAATTTTCAGCACTCTTATCCCAGATGCACTGTTACCCACCACTGGGCTTTGTAAATACAGGGGTTTCTTCTGCCCAGAGGCTGTGGTCACCTGTGCTGAACTGTGGTTGGGCCTGGAGGCAGGAGAGGAGGTATTAGTGGTGAGAGATATTTTGGAGGCAAGAAGGAGAGAAGCTCTGTTGGATGTTGGCCGCTCGTTGCAGCAGCGCCTTGGCCCAGCTCCCTTACTGGTGGGCAGCAGGAGCCGTATGGCCCAGGAGGACAGGGAGAGCAGGGTCATTGCTCTACCCCAGCAAATGCTCTGCCTGGTCCCATGGCACTTCTCAGCAAAACCTTCCAGGGGTTAAAAGGAAAAGAGAGACAGAAAGGGGACAAGAGACAAAGGGAGGAATAAAGTCAAAAAATGTGCCGTGAAGCTTCTTGCAGCAAAATGCGGAGAAAGTCATTTCCAACTTCTTTCATCTCAGAGATGAAGCCACTAAATAAAAGGGCAGCACAGAACACAAGGGCTTTTAATCTGTCTCATCTCCTTCATAATAACTGCAAATTTTCCCTGGGCTCCTGGGAGTGAGCCTCTTTCCTCTGTCTTTGCCTTATCTCCCCCCTCCATATTTCACAGCCGGCTCGGCTCCCCTCACTCGGCTGCCCCCGGCCTAGTCTCCAAAAGGCCTGTGGGAGCCGCCAGCTCCCAGGGCCTCATTGTTCCCGGCTTGGGAGGAAGCTCAGGGAGGGAATTGAAGGCAAGTCAAAGGGAAACGGCATCATCGCTGCTTCATTAATGGGAACCTTTCAGCGGAAAACATATCAGAGCGAGGTCTTTTCAGAGGCAGTAATTAGCAATTTGGAGCCTTCCCCCCTCAGGAGATGCAGCTGAGATCTAACAAGTGGGAGCAGTTCTCGCCTCCTTTTACTCTTCATATTTATTGTTTTTAATTTTCTCCATCTTCCTCCCATTGTCCAGCCTCCTCTTCATGGCCAGATAAGGGCCCTTTATTAATCACTCCCTTTTAATTCTTCATTAATGATAATAACTTTCTCTGGTGTGCCAAGAGGAGTTAATCTTTCCTGGGTATTGAGAAAGGACAGGGATGAAAGGGAGGGAGGGAGAAGTGCATGGTGGACAAGGCTGTGCTGCCATGCTTCCCTCCTACCCCACCACCCAGGAGTTTCTGAGGACTTTCACTGTCAAGTTGCAAGTCGCCCATAGGAAAGTCTTGGTCTGTCAGTCTGGTCAGGTTTTGTGGGTGTGGTGGAACACACCATCTCAGAGATCCAGCCCTTACCAGAAACAGGTATACATGGGCCAGAGGGAGAGACTTTGTGTCTTTGCCAAACACTGACCAGTGTCTTGGTGTGACTAACTGGCTGTGTCTACTTGTCTTGTAAGAACGCTCCCTCCGATGCTTTCAAAGCCCAGTTTCCCAACTGCCAACACTGTTCAAGCTTACATAGCACCTGAATGTGGACAGAAAAGGCATCTGGGAGGCTCTGCAAATGACAGGATCCTACCTGGTGCCTCTCCCTGGCATCTGTTACAGTCTGCCTTGGATTGCTCCTGTCTGGAGGTGCCATTCCACGAATGTGGACATCTGTCTGAGATGACTGATGCCAGTCTGGTGCAGCTTGAACAGGCCAGTGACAAAAGCTGGGTGAAATTGGCTGGAGGGGAGGAGGCTGTTATGAAGGCTCTGGCTGTGTGCATGAGGCAATAATCAGTGAATACCAGCCCCAAGAACATAGCTAGGAAGGACAGTACCACAATCCAAACATGTACATGTTTGATTGAGAAGAGCTCAGCTTCTTTTCCTAGTGTTTTATACCACTGGCTTCATGGGAACCCATGCTAGTAAAGGTCATGCAACTGATCTAGCGGTAGCTTTGGTGTTGGATCTAGTGGTAACCCTTTCTGAGTAGCTGGGCATACTGCTATCAATTAAGAATATTTTACTACTACCAAATATGAGGGAAAAAGCAATGAATGCCAGTGTCCACAACCTCACTGAGGATTGTGAGGTTGGCAATAGTGGAAGATGCTGAGAGAAGGGAACAAATGACATGCAGGGAACCCCGGAACTTCAATGCTGAAGCTCAAGATAACCAGTCAGTTGCAGAGACAGCTTTGTGTCCTTCCCTTACACAGTGAGTCCCATCCTAGCTTCACATTATGGTGTCATTCCATGGGTGTTGCCAAAGCAGCCAGTAACAGTTCTAATTACTGACTCCCATGGCCCTGGAAGAATGAGTCATCACATGCTCTTGTGACACAGATTACCCCAACACCATCAGTATTGCTGTATGCTAATCTGAGGCAGTTGTCTGGCAGTGCTGGGAATGGGTAGAGAAACAAAGCTGCTGAGGGAGTCAGGGCAGGACCGGAGAAAGACCTGAAGAATAAAAGAAATTTATTGTCACCTCTATGGTGTCTTTTGCAGGGCAGGTATCCTTTCTGCATTCTTTTACAGACCATGGCAGTATGTACTTCCTTCTCTCCAGTCAAAGCTCTTTTCTTGGCTCAACATCAGGACTCTCGCCAAAGGCTGTGGGACAGAGCAGGTTACTTTATTTCTGGTTACTGTTCCACAAGCATCAGGTGGTATTTCACTAGTATGCTCTGGTTGTCAGGTGTCTTTGAGGGTGCAGTGAAATTCAGGCCTACATTTATGTTCCTCTGATAATCTACTGTATCTTTGGTATTCATTTAATGGGGACTTTAAGGATTCCTTATAGTCCCAATAGTTAGGGATGACCTGTATTTCAATGTCCTGTGGCAGACCTGTGTTTAATTTCCAGTGTTTCTAATACACTGTGGGGAGATGACTAAAAGAACTTTCTAGCTATGAACTTGAAGTAATACAGAAAGTGGGGCTGGGCTATCTGTAAATGTATTTTAATTGCCCAGTGGGTCAAGCTAGTCCCATTAAATGTGGTATGGATTTTAGGTTTTATTGTTTTCCCACAGCAACTCTACATGGGGCCAAAAGACTTCACTTGCACACTGAAAATGGAAGAGGTTTCCAGGCTTTACAGCAACAAATTGATTTTGTATTTTAAAACATGAATTTTTTCTTTAGACTACTGAATCAGAAATTCTCTGATCTAACACTGCTTTGCTGTACTGCCAGGCCAGTAGGGTCTACTAAATGGGCTCCTCCACCCATACTGCCCCTCTAGATGTTTTGCACCTTCTGGGAGTGGTGCCTGCCTTCACATATCTGGTAGTGGATAGACAAAGTCTGCATGGTGGAGGCAGAATAAGTTGAAGTGAGGAGAACCAGAATGTTTGTGAAATCTGGTGTGTATGAACCCGCCTTCCAGTACTGTGTGCTGAGTACTGCATAGCAGTGCAAACCCCACCTAAGCAAGGATTTGAAGGGACTCCAACATTGCTAGCAGTCAGCTGAGCAACGACCATGTATGTGATACATGACTGGGACTTGTGACAAGGTGCCACTCCTGCTGATATGGCAGTCAAACTCCTGATTGCTGTGAAGAGTACACTAAATATAGGTATGAGGTAACATAAACCAAATGGGATTATTACTGTGACAGGTGAGAGATAAGTTATCACAGATGCAGAGTTCCTCCAGACAGAAATTCAAAAAATTAAATCGGCTTTATTTGCATTCTTCCATGGAAAAGATATTTAAATACAGAAAGGAGGATATTAATGCTGTAACTTGGAAGCAAGAACTAAATAAGAAGAGGAACAGAGGGCAAGCAAAGCAGGAACTAAAAAACTCCTAAATAAATTACAGGATTCCCCTTAGTCTTGCAACTGAAAGCCTGTTCATAAAGCTACTTATGTCTTATCTAGCATGTTTTATTTTATAATTTTGCTTTATTTGCCAATTGATCAAGGACTTCTGTAGGACTAGAATGGTCTGGGTTCTTACCGTGGTCCCTGTCTACCTGCCATTGCTGGTGCAAAAACACCTAGAGAGGCACTTGGCAGACTACCAACCAGCCTCATGGACTCAACTAAATCCCCTGAGGATGCTTCAATGTTCAGAAAAGAAGTACATTCACCATGGCAGCAGAGAGCTGGCAGTGGTACCAGTGATGCTGGTGAGTGCTGGAACACTGGGGATATTAATGTTGTTGGGCAGGAACTGAGTGCTATCTTGCCCTCAGCAAGAACAAGTAGTGTTTCAAAATCTATAGGTCTCAAAGCAAGCCAGCACAGCCAAGTGTTGAGATCACCCACAAGGACAGGTGAAGCCCCGAGGAAGCTGGAATTATGTCTTTTGCAGTTATAATGATTGCAGGTTTTGCTTCCTGAAAGTCCTCTACAGGCTCTCTTGTTCCTCTTCCTCTATCCCAGCATCTTGTGATTATCTGCCTGTTTGTTGCAGTGAGATCAGCTGGTGCAAAGAAGAAGAGCAGCAGGCCTTATACGCAGGGCATGCCACAAGTCTGCGTAAAGTGGGCAGGCAGGTCTTGCCAGAAGGCCTTATTGGGTGGATCGTCATTCCTTAGTTGAGGGGAAGGTGAAGGTGCTGTTTGCTGGGTGTCTGAACTGTGCCAGAAACACACTTGTGGGCTGGCATCCATAGTTGGGGTGGCCCAGATGATAATCCATCATCATTTTAAGCATGGAGATATTATGTATATCAGATAGATAAATGTGTAGCTTTAGAGTCACAAGCAACAGCAACCAGATCCCTGTCCCAGGCTACACTTAGCCTCTTCCTGCCCTCCAGACCAACTTGCAGCTAGGGCTCTCCTCCCTTATCTCCATGTACTTGCTCATTCCTCCTACTACTGCTTTCTTTCAGCACAGTGTATTTGCTGGTTCCTTGCCTCTTGTTGCTCAAGACACAAGTAGAACTGCTGCAAGTCCCTGCCCCTTGAGCAGATCTTGCTTGCTGCCTTTCCTGGCTTCCCACAACTGTTCCCAACGCTGCACCCAGGTACGCCATCCTCCTACCTCCCATGCTGTGGCCAGGGGAGCCTGCAGTGCTTACATTGCCAAGCCTTTTGGAGAGTTGAGAGCACTTAATGGCAAGGAAGAAGACAGCAGCTTGGATCTGTAGGGAGGGGGAGGGGAGCAGTCCTGACAATCCCCTTCGAATTATAAACATATCCTCTTTAAATACATTTCTAAGGATAACATTTGTATTACTGCGTCCTGTGGCTGCTGATAGGGCCCTGCTTATCGCCTTGGTCTCTCCTCCTTTCTCTGGGCTCTGCTGGGAAAGGTCCCTATCTGGAGCCGAGCTTGCAATCCTTCGCCAAGCAATTGTTTCAGTCCAGGGGAAAAATTAATTTCTGCCTATCGTTAATTGAGAGAATTGTGTAGAGAGCTGGAAGGGGGGTTGGTGGGGGTGGTGGGGGATGGAGTGTGGAAGAGAGAGATCGTGTTATTAACAGTGTCCCTTTCATAACCAAATACCCTGATTTCCATCTGTGAGATGAGAGGCTCATTACAGCAAGAAGGTGATTAGAGAACTTGGAGGAGCTATCAGGCGAAGGAGAGTGGCAGGGAATTCGGGAGGGACTCCCAGCAGAAGGGCAGCTGCACCAACCAACCCTCTCACCCTCACTGCCATCTCCTCCACCCTTCTCCATGTCAGCCTCAGTGACCCCTTACCCACATCTGAGGAAAAAGCAATGAAGAAGTTCCAAAGGTCATCCATTAGTGGCTGGATAAATGCTTTATGTTGTGGCAGAGACTGCACACTCATGAACAAAAACCTACTGGAGCTGTTCATCCCCTAAAGAATTAGTGGACAGCTCATCTTAAATTCCCTTCCCTGATAGCCACAGAAGAAGATACACAAGTGTTGACCTCCCTCCCAGCTGCATTGAGAGGTCATGCATGGCTATTCAGGGTCTCTCATTAGCTGATCCCTTAACAGAAGGCTGAAAACTAGGACCCCTCACTGACTCAATCACTCACTGAAATTATGTGGATGAAAATTACTCCGGATTGTACTGTGATCCAGCTTTTGCACCACTCATTCCAGTGTATGTCTCCAGAGATATTCACCAGTTTCAGAGGTATCACTGCTGTGATACAGCCCACCAGCCCCCAAAACATCTCATGTACCATGTTTATGTCTTCATGAATTTGCTGTCCTTCAGCTCACAATCACTTCCCTGACAAATAGCTACAGAATCCCCTTGATTCTTGACATTGCTAGAAATAACTTTCTCCCTCTTTGTGAAGGTAAGCAGCCTTGAAAATTCATCCTGGACACATAAACTCTAGGAGATGGGACTAGGATAAAGTTCGAACTCCCACCTTGCATGTGAATGATGCTATGAAAAAAAAAACTCATCACTTCAATTTTCATTCCTTTTTTAATATAAACATTTGGCATCTCAGACAAATTTGAAGTAGACAGGAAGATAATAAAGATTCTACTAAATTAAAGTAATATAACCTATTACTCACACAGTTAATATTATTTAATATTTTAGTTATTATGACTTTTTTGTTGTTAATCTGTTGCCAATGATGTATTTAAGATTGTCAAAGATCCTGTTTTGAGATGTCAAAAGGATCTTTGGCAAGGTCCACATTGTAGAGAAAAGCTGCAAGAGAGAAGTCAAAGTGTTGACTGAGCAGTTGCAGACTGAAAAAAATTACATGCCCTGAACTCTCTTCTTCCTTTGACAAAAGCCATTCCTCTAGGCTCGAGATAAGAACAGATTGTGCCACTCTATAGGCTGCAGGAAACTCAATCCAGCACAATACTTGCAGTATATGGATGTGAAAATAGAAGTATTTCTCATCTAGATCATGCAGGAGACCATGAAGGCAGACAGAACTGCTCACTGTCATAGTATGTAGAGTTCTGCATACAGTAGTACAATCTCTCCCAACTCCCAAACCAGGCAGATCTTCTACTCCTTCTTAGCCTAATCCCATCTACCCGTGACCATGTGTTGAGCTCTAGTAATCTCCAGCTCTTCAGGGAGATCCAGACAGAAGCAGAGAGAAGCAGACCCTCCACACAAGACACAGCCTCCCATTTAGCACCAAGTTTCATTGATGACAAATAGAGGACACGTCCAGGAGTATGGTCTCTTGCAAAGCTAGCTGGAGGGCACAATGGTCACCAAGATCCATTCAATCCTTAACAAATTCTCTTCATTCACTTATTCCTGTGAGAAAATTATTTGTAAAGAGAAATAGTTAATAGACAGTTAAAAGTAGGTCCAGAACCAGAGTTATAAATTTTTAAAGCCAGAATGATTTGTGAAAGTCTCCTTTTCTCTTTAACAAAGTATCTATTTCTTGCTGTTTTCTTGTGCAAATCACCAGTAAAATGGCAACAGAGAAGAATGTTTGTCATAAATAGCTTGTAGTCGAAATTTTGGGTTACTCATGTCATCTTCTTCTAAAGATGCTGAAGGCTTAGCCTTGTATTTCTAGTATCAACAGTTACCTAATTAATACAAAATCTTCCTCTTTATTAATAGGTAGCTCTGGTTTAATAAAATTGATAACAAGGTCAACATAAGCTTTGTGCCAGCCCCTCAGCTAATCTGACTTCTGGACAGAGACGTTCTGGAGACAAACTACAACAGCACAATAGGAACTGACCCAGGAACTAAGCACTCAGTCCTGGGCAGTTGAACACAAATGCCCTCTCACCAAGCCTTAAACAGCTGAGACTCCACTGAGACTGTTGTAAACTGGTAGCCTCCATCTTTGGATACCCAGTCAGAGCTATCATTCTGCACTCACATAGCCCAGGCTGCGTTCAAGTGGGGAAGTCTAGGCCCTGCAACTCAAACCAAAAATGATCAGGCATTTGCAAAATCCTCTGCTACTAGCTATTTTCTTCCTTAAACAGTATTATCCCACCATCTTTGCAAGGTTTCAGTAATGAGATCTGAGGAAGAACAGCTGCTTCTCATCCCCTCTCTCTCTCTGCAGCCCATTAGAAAATAGAAAAGGGGAGAGACATCATGGTCAGCCTCCAGCTAAACCCATCCCCACTGAAGGCTGTGTCAATTTAAATCCTAGAGTCAGCTTTAAAGAAGTGAGTTATAACTGAACTTGACCAAAGCATTTGGAAGTATGAAGAAAGCTCCCTCACACACACACGGAGCTAGTCCTCTGAAACCCTTCCTGATCCTCACACTGCTTGGGCCAAAACAGTGGTTAGGTGGAGTGCTTGGAGAGAATGGGTTCAGGGTGATAGCGCCAAAAATGAATTCATAGGGCATTTCTATGCTCTGATATCTCTGGTATCCCAGGAAATCCCAGAGCAGGGCAAGGAGGGACAGACCTTATTCTGGCATAGGGAGCATGCACTTCCCAGCCTATTTCCTCCAGTTTGGCCCAGAGAAAGAAGTGAGATTAGCCATACTCATGGAATTCAAGAGAGTGTGACACCTGATAGACAAGGAAGCAGAGAATATGAGAGAATCTCAGGAGGAAGAGTTTGAAAAACAGAAATGTGATTACAAAGTGAGGAGAGTAAAGGTGAATTAGACAGAGAGAGATGGAGATATGGACTATGTTTGCAGAAAGAGCATAGAGGGAGAAAGGAGAGGGCAAAGTCCAAGGCACTCAGTGAGTTCAGAACAATCTCTATTCTCTACAGCACTTTCTGTTTAAAAAAATAAAAAAGGAATGATGGAGAAGGGGAGAGAGTCAGACAAGTTTAATGATGTGTGTTCAAAGCTCAGATTGGAAAAATGACAGAGAAAAGCAGCCTGTTTCGGCTCTAATAAATTGTTCTTTGCTGTAAGAGACGCCTGTCGCAGCATTAATACAGGGCCCTAATACACGGGTCAGGGTTAAGTAATTTTCTCCGGCAACTTAAGCGAATAATGAAGCTGGCAGCGGCTAGTGGCGCAGTGGGAGAGATGGCCCAGGCTGCCGGCACTTTGTCTTCATTTATTATGCCAGCTCTCATGATTTGGGTACTGGCTGCAACGACGGGAAGCCTCCGCCGAGGAGATATCGCTTCATTTCGGCAAGGTAATGAAAGCTGGGATGGGGGGAGGATAAACCAATTTGCTGGCTGACATGGGAAGGAGTGATTTGCAGACCTGGGTAAGGGAGAGGGGCGACCAAGCAAGAGGAAGCACAAGGCTAAACCAAGGGGGGTGCTCAAGGCCCTTCCTTAGATAATGGCACCATGTGTTTGTATGGAGGGCAATGGAGCAGGACCAAGCAGCAAGGTATGGTGTGGCTGGAGTGCATCAAATATCAGGACCTGAAGTTGTGAGGAGTAGGGAAGAGCCACCAGGAAGAACAGTGGGGGCAGCAGAGACTGATGGAGGAGGAAGGAGCAGGAGCAGGTCCAAGGGTTGGTGGAAGTGGTTGGTGGAGTAAATTTGAAGTACATGTAATGGTGGAATGATGAAAGACAAGCAGAGAGCAGCCATGTGTGGGGAGGCAGTAACAAGAAGAAGGGTGAAAGGTAGAGCAAGGGATGTTGTCCTGGCATTGGGGAAGGGGGACTGTCACAAGCAATTTGTCTAAGGCATAGATACTCAGAAACTGCATTACTGGAGCTCACTAAAGTTTCTCCCTGCTGAGCCCATCAGCCTTCTCATGAGAAAAAACTCCAGATGAAGCAAAAGGCAACACTGCAGGCACATCCTTCCTAGATAAGGGAAATTCTGTCGCCTGCTCTCCATCCCCACCCATATGGGCATAGGAAATCCATCTCCAAGTGTACTTCCTCAAAGCAGATTAGCAATGATCAATTTTGTGGCTTAATTCCCAAAACATGTCACTCTGACCAGCCCAGGCATATCATTTTCCTGCTCACAGTCCCCTATATCGCTGTCCTCTCTTAACCTGAGACAATATATACTTAGCAGCTAGGATAGCATCTTAGTCTCTGCTTTACAATACTGTATCACTCAGAGCACATCCCTACCTCCTTCAACATCCATGCTCCATGCTCCCAAAACTTTGAAGGGAGAGGAGGCAACAGAGCCCTGGCAGAGTCAAGTCTGGAACTCTCACACTTTTCCTCCCTCCCTCCCCCTCTTCTCGACGTGGGTTAAGGATTTCCAATAAGGACCAAGTGTTGGAGGCTTAACACTGCTGTCTCTGGAGAAGCAGGCCAATTTCACACTAATCTTCCCCATGAAGGGAGAGAGCATCGGAAGCAAGAATTACATCAAAGAGAAGTTAATGCTGAGAAGCAGACGACAAAAAGGAGCTGCTTTCAGTTTCAAATGAATACACACAGCTGGATTAAGAGATCAGGCAGCTCAAAGCCTGTATCACAAGCTTTGGTACCCAGGATTTAGCCAGCAGGGAAGAGTTCTGATCTGGGCACTCTTTTGAAAGGAGAGGAGAGTCTTTATAGAGCGCTGCAGGTATTTGGGAAGAGCTGTGTAGAAGACAGGGAGGCTGATCTCTTGTTCTGGCCTTTGCTGACCTCTTCTAATAAATATCATGACAAACTCAGATAATCATATAGGTTTGCACAGCCTACATAGCTCCTGAAGCCTTTTGGTCAGTGAGCAGTCAGTCCATCATCTCCCCCTGCCCTGCACAGCCCTACCTCACACTTTGGTCTGGGGCATTACATTTGCATGGGGAGTAACCTCCAGGTGCTGAAGTGCAGGCAGTCCTTTCCGCCATAGCAGGAGGTGTGTTCAGCTTCAAATTCAACTCACAAAGTCAGCTGAGCTCCCTGTAATATAAAACGCACCCTCCAGAGGACAGGAGAGCAGGGGCTGATCGCAGTAATGTGTCTGTTGTCCCATTTTAAGTGGTGCCAAAGTGAGTCCCAGCACGCTCCCCCCACCAGGAGACTGACAGGTGTAAATCCCACGATGAATGAAGGCACCGAGCCCTGTAAAGCTGGTGTCTCTCCACGCATCTCCGTTCTGATTGACTTGTCGGCTCTCTAAGGCTGACTCTATCAGCTCCTTGCTGCCTCCAATTCCAGGCGTGATTTAGTTTGGAGATGAGAGGTGACAGTTAACATTGGTACTCGTCAGTGTAGATCAGACACAGTCACGCTGTCTTCTCTTGACTCACTCCCTCACCTCCTCCCCCATGCTCCCCACCCCTCTGGCATCTCCCACTCCTATCTGTTGCTCTCATTCTCCCTGTCTATCCTCATCCAGCCCCTCTGTTTACCACCGTGTCTTTTTGCCTCCCATCATCATTGCCAGACCTCATCATCAGTAAATTTTCCCTTTCACATTTTTTTTCTGTTCCAGAATAAGAGACTTCTAATGCCTTCTTCAAGGAAATATCTTTTGCGCAAAGACTAGGAACAGCTGTTTTAGCTTGTCCTTTTCAGTCCCCTGTAAAACTAAGTGAGCTATATCTAGCAAATGCTCTATTTGCCGATTTAACCTATTTCTTCATTGATGGGTTGTTTGTTAAAGTTGAATTCCCTCAAGTGTATTTGCCATTTAAAATCCGCCAAATGGTTTTCAGGAATGCATCTGGGCTTGAAGATGAAAGAAAAGAAGGGTTTTGCACTTGGTGTGCAAGATTACAATTTACTTGTTCAGTGTGGAAGAGCTCTTTGTAGTCCATATGCTATAATATCCTAGATCAGCCTTACAACACAGGTTTCCAACACAAATACTCAGATTTCCCATCTGGAACTCCTCCTAGATTTAAAATTTCCAGTTCATCAAACACTTCCTGGTAATGTCACTACTTATAACCCTTTTAGAAAAGGAACACAAGGGAAAGGAATCCTACTTTTTTATTAGAAAATATTTATTAGAAATTAGTTGTAAAAGATCTTGGATGTATTCACACAGCTCTTTTTAACCCAAGTAGTTTTCTACACTGTGTCACTCTTGGTCTCTCATCTCCCAGTCCCATTCATTTTCAGTCCCTTGTACTTTTAAGTGACAAGGTATCTTTAAGCCACACTCAAAAAGGGAACTGGTCCAGCATCACCAAATAGAAGGTGACTCAGTAGACAATAAACTGATTAGGTTCATCCTTTTGAGTTCCCAGTTCTCACCATCCTAATTTTCAATAACTTCTGAGCTGATTTCCAGTAAGGTATTTTTTCCTCTTTTCCAGGGTGCGGTCAACCATCATCATAGGCTTCACTGTACCAGAAACTTTGCTCGTAAATTTACAGACTACTTACGATGGAAGAGATTGAATGGACATTTTAGGATGGGCTGAGAATCCAAAATGACCTTGACAAATTGGAGAAAATATCTGGAAGAAAGGAAGCAGGGTCATCACAGCAATATACTTAGCCATCAGGTAGAAATAACACAAACAAATACAACTCTACAACTAAACGGAAGGTCAGAGATGTGCAGAGCCACATTGCCTCAGCTCAGAACATATCACATTCATGGCGCACTTGGCTAAAGCTCCCATGGCATACTCCCTATCCTATACCTCTGAGCCTGAAAATTCAGCTGCACAGTCATGGTTCTGGAGAAGAATCAGGTAAGTAGCAGCACTACAGAAATGGAGATACAGAGAAACAGTGGGTCACAAGCTGAAGACCAATCCACATGCCAAGCTGTTGTGAAAAGGCAAACAATATACTGGGCTGTACAAGAGAAGAGCCTGTAAGGCACAAGAACTAATCCTTGTCCTCTCTTTAATGTTAATAAAGTCTGTGTTGGACTTTTTGGCCCTTTCTTGTTCCTCACTGGACACTGAGGTTCAAGAAGAAAAAAGAAGACAAGCCAACAGGCCACAGAGAAATTAAGCAAGAATGATCAGAGATCTAGAAAACCTGGCCTGCAGGGAGGAGGCTGTAACTGAGTTTTTAGCCTAGAGAAAAAGAAGACATGATGGCAATCTTCAAATTCATAGCAGGCTGCTTTGAAGAGTTGGGGTCTTTGGAAAGTAGGAGAAATTATAGCCTTGAACTACATCAAGGGAGATTTAGAAAGCTCAAAGAACTTTTAGTTGTATATGTATATGTAGTAAAGTCTAGAAATAATTTGTTTAGAAAGACCAAGTTAGGTAGGCATTTAGAAGGAATCATAAAAGTATATTTTGGCTGGATTAGGTGAATTTTCAGCATTCCTTCCTTAGTTCTTTTCTCTAAATCTGCAAATACATTGACAACACTCTGCTAACATGACAGAGACTTCCCATAACCGTAGTTCCTTCTAGAAATAAACTCCCAGCTGAAAACCTAAATTGCAGCCACACTAGCATGTGAATTATAACAATACGAGGCATTAACTAAGTCCTGTCTATGCCTCCCAGCATGGCTATAATGAAACAAAGCAGAGAGAAGAGCCACTACACATGTACCATGATACTGCTGAGAATCTGAAGGAATGTGTCCTTTTCTCTGCATGAGAGGCAACGATGCATAATTTGGAGACTGAAGATTACCTGATGTAGATATTGCTGAGTGTTGTGATTCTTTCTGAGTTTAAGTAATTTAATGATAAATTAAATTCTGAGCTTCAGTGAGGTGTGACAATAGTTCTGTTCAGACCTGGTGAAAAAGAGAATGTTTAGAAAACACTTATCCTCTAATTCAGACTGCAAGAATAATATTTACTGTAGCTTATTCAGTAATACTTTTTCCTCTTAACATAAATTATTCTTGTCCTATGGAACTTCCCCAAGAAATCAAAAAAAAACTAATCAAAAAAATGCTAATCAAAAGCTCAAAGTGGCACTAGGTACATCTGTCCACATCAACATTCTCCAACTACAAAAGTTTAGAGGAAGACCTTAGTGATGGGACACATATGCCTGTTTCATGAATCTCCTTGTGATACACCGATGACAGCCACTGTTACACGTTGGATATTGACCACCTGCCTTCTCTGCATGGGCTTTCCTGCATCTCTCAGTTCTGAGGGCATGACAGCACAGTACTGTATGTTCTTTACCACCTTCCCATGCATAGTCCAAGATCCTAATACTAAACTTCAAGCTTTTCTACAATGAGAGATACTCATGCTATTCTGTGGCTCACCAAGACAGTTTGAGTCATTAAAGGCATGGAAACTGGAAGTGCTCCCATTTATACTCTTGAAGGTTGGGAGCTGTCAGTCCTAGCCTAGGACTAATGAAGTGGCTCTCAGTTACAAGACAACTAAACTAGGAATTCAAGTTTAAGCAATAGAAACTTAGGAAGGCACAAACAGAATCCATGGGAAAATTCTAATATCATAGAATTACCCGAGTCAGACTAGAGACAGAAATAGTGAACTCTCTTCTCACTTCTTATCCCTAAACTCAGCAGTGCTGAAGCCTGATTCAGGACTATGCTCACTAATAAGACAATTCTCAACATCATCTTAGCCTTTCCAGCCCCTATCTGCCAGACAACAGT
This sequence comes from Neodrepanis coruscans, assembly GCA_013400695.1. NCBI lineage: Eukaryota > Metazoa > Chordata > Aves > Passeriformes > Philepittidae > Neodrepanis > Neodrepanis coruscans. The sequence continues at coordinate 1,808 of VYZS01006548.1, read as the reverse complement.
CCTTCCCATTGAGAGAATCTAAATTATTTCTCTCATTTATATGACTATATGATAGCTGTTCTCCTGTTCCATCCAAAATCCTCTTCTCCAGGCCAGAGATAGGTACCTCTCAGTCTGTCTTCATCTACTTTTTCCCCATTATTTGCTCTGCTAAGTTTCCCATCTCTACCTTGGGGCTCAAAGGGGACATTCAAATATATAGCCTGCATGGTGTATCTATTTACCTAGACAGCCTCATCTTGTCCACAAGACAGGGAAGCTGCAGAAGAAAATGGGCAGTGTCAGCACAGCGCGGTGGGTTACTGTGAATCAAATCAGCCCCAGCACGCACATGCCTCTGATTTTGGAATGTCTGAAGGCACTCTGGTCTGTGTTGTCAGTGTTGCAATGAAGCAGTGGAGGTAACTTAAAACATTTTTAAGTGGCCAAAAGCCTCTCCAGACAGAGGCCTGCTTCCTGATCCCAGCATCTTTGCAAATGACCTTTCTATCTTTCTGCAGGCTGCAAGTCCAGTTTAGGGAACAGCCTGGGCTTTACACTTCATAGTTGCTCTCAAAACCAAAAAGCCCTTGCCTTCCATAACCCCACTGCCCACTCTTGTCTTGTGTCCATCCACTCCCCCCACTCTCCAGCACCACCCTCCCCACCTCCAGCCCGGGTGACGATCCATGAAAGCCCCCAGCAGTATGTCACAGGAGTGATAATTACATCCCCCTGCTCACATCATGCTGCCTGCTGCTGACCTCTCACCCCTCCTCTCTTTTAATCACCCCATGGCATCAGTCACTCTGACAGGGCAGCGGCACGAGGCACGTGACCTGTCAACGCAGAGACATGACTTATAGGGCCCGGCTGGTGGACAAAGGGAAGGGAGATAGGCAGCATAAATCTCCAGCAGGAATAAAAGAGAGTGATGGGGCACTCTGCAGGGGCCTGCGTTAGCAGATTCTCAGACTCTTGTTATTCAGCCCAGAGTTATGGTGATGAGGAAGTGGCCGAGAGTGACACGCACTGGTCCCAATAAACCTTGTGAAACCTGCCAGGACCTAGAGAAGCCTTAATGTCACACATGGCTGGAGAGCCTCAACGGGGTGGGCCAGGGCCACAGGAACAGCCAGAACTGTCCCCAGCCACCAGAGGCACCTGACCAGCAAAAGCTTCCACAGTCAGCAAGGCACTAAGTCACACAGAACAAGGACCCCTCTCCACCTCTACTGAACATGGCTGCAGCAAGACTTGCACATCAGAGAGCTCACTACTGGTTCAGGAGACAGTCTTCTCCCTAACTGACACATTCCCTCAAGCTTCCCACCAGGCCTCTGCTCACCTGCAGATGCCCTTGACATATATCTGTTTCACCTACTCCTTCACATTCACCTGTTGCTTGATAGGATGAAATCACTGGTACATCAGTCAGCTGCTACCATTACAGGACATCTGGAGTTTCCACCAAGGAACTGTCCTCCATCACACCTCTGCTGGGACAGAATTGCTCCTCTTAGGACTGCAGAAACCTTTCACTTTTATACAGGGCAAAGGAGGGAGTGTGTTCCCTTAACACCTGCTATGACGGGTACATCAGTGGACAAAGGGCACCATCTGGATCATCAAGTCCATCCTATGACAGTCACTACACAGAGTCGCTACAGGTCATCTTGTTCCCCTCATCCATAAGTTTCTCAGGAGGGAAAGTAACAAGAAAGAACTGATATCCCCGGTAGTGCTATAACTCCCTTAGTACTTTGTGAAGAAAAGATACCGCAAGTATCCGCTAAAAATGCCAGGAGTGGAGGGATTTAGGAAAATTT
>VYZS01006547.1:60849-81736 GCA_013400695.1 Neodrepanis coruscans | reverse complement strand
TCTGTTTCAAGAAAGCAAAAGCTATAAAAAGGCTTTTTAAATTTATAAAACAAAGCTGTGGGCCAGCAAAGCTCACCTCTGAAAGCGCTGTCCGATGCAGGTGAAGCTGTGAGCAAAGGGCTCGTGGAGTTCCCCACAACACTCCTGGGATGTAGCATGATCTGGTCTACATCAGTCTGAGTTCTTGAAGCTGGGGGTTGTCTGAGGGAGCCAGGGAGGGTGGTGTTGGGGCTGGTCTCTCTGCTGCTTCCAGAGGGGCTGGGTGAAATGGCTGCAGTGCCCACAGGAGGGCTGCCAGCCAGTTCTGTGCCAATCCAGCCACTCACTGGTTGAGAGGGGCTGTCAGTGCCTGCAAGGCAATGGGAAAAAGCAAATAAGAGCCCAGAGATGGACTTAACTGCCCACCCAGCATCCCCTGCTGTCACCCTCTGCCTGCCCTGCCGCCCATGGGCTCCTTGTCTGCACTATGCTCACAGCAACTTGGTGTTTGGGAGCTGCACCAAGTAATTCATAATTTGCAATGCCAGGAGAAGTCACATGGATCTTTCTCTCCACCCTCATGCAAGAAGCAACTCAGAAAACTGCCCTGAGCACACAGTGATGCTGGAGAGCTGGATTCACAAAGCTTTACAACGCAGGGGAACCAGGCTTAACCGATGCCTGGTTGGTCTGGAGAACAGCATTCAGCTTGTTCAGGTGTTGGAACACTTGCTCAGTGTTCCCAGGCTGAACTGGGATGGCTCACCTGGATGATGAGATTCTGAAGATGAAGGTAGCAGCAGCATCCTCATAGTGTTATTATTCCAGACCCCATGGTGCCCACCCTGTGTCACCTCAGCTGAATCAGTGCTGATAGCTTCCAAGTCTGGTGGTGTCCTTTCCACATCTGCAGCCGTGTTGGGAGAAGCCAGAGCCCTCTTGCCTCTCTCCCAGCTGCCTGAAACATGGTGATGTATTCCAGCATCTGGAAAGCAACACAGAGAGGGTCATGTTCCCCTGGAAAAGTTATTTTGTCTTGGCTAGGTGGCAGCAGCATCACCTGCAGTGGTACCCAGTCCTCCCATATACAACAGGTAGGGTCACAGCGGCATCCTTCATGTTTCCCCCATTTAACAAAGCACAGTTTTACTGCAAGAGGGATTGATGGAAATAGAGAGTTTCTGTCACCAAAAAATGATGGCATTTCAAACTTTATCTTCATTTGTGCATGGCAAAAAAAACCCACAGGTTTTTTTTTGAAGACATTGAAAATGCAGAAAGCAGTAAGGAGATGGTGCCAGGACAGCCAGTACCTGGCAGCCTGGGCATGCCAGCTCCACATTCTAGTTCCTAAGCATAAGAAAAAAATAAAGAATTAAAAAAATTAAAGAAAACGTCTATGCTGAAATCTCAGCAAGACACTTATTTCAGCTGGGGATATTATTTAAAAAACTGTGCCGGGGACAGCACAATCAGCAGAGCCTTGTCCTGCTGCTGTGGGAAACAGGCTGTTGTTGAAGTGCACATTTAGAAGAGTACACTGGCTCACTTATGACTGAGTCTATGAACAAGGACAAAGGTAAGTGTTCACTTGAAGGATTTCCATATGAGGACCTCAGCTACAAATCAGGACACAACTGGTCAGGTATCATTAACTTGGAGGTCTCTGCTCTGTGCACAACCCTTGAGCTCTGGATACACAGGACTCTCTGGGGGTGAAAAACAGCAGCAGCTCCTGAGACTCGTATTTGTTATAATGTTAAAAAAAAATCTTGGGATTGGGATTTCTTGGGATTGGATTCTTTCAAAAATCTGCATTTCTAGCTGTGCAGGAATGCTTCCTGACCCACTGGCTATGCTTAGTTTATGGGCTGCATACAGCAAATGGGGACTCTCACATCAAACAAAACTCACTGGGAGGATGGCTGTGGGTGGGCAGGTAGGTCACTGTCCCAGCAGATGGGTTGTCCAGGGGTCCTGCTCCTGGTGGGGTGACATCCTCATCACCAGCACGGGGGCCAATGTGCCTCAAGACCCTTCTTGTTGCTGGCACCACACTGTGCCTGGCAGGTAGTGATGCCCACTCCCTGCTCCTGGCCAACATTGTCACCAGCTCCACACTGTCCACAGGAGCACCAGGAGTCCTTATCTCTGTGTCTGAACTTCTCTTCTCCTGAAGGCTGATTTCAATGACTAAAAGGAAAAACAAGAAAAAAAAAAAATTTATATCCCATCGGCACTGGATGTGCAGGCTCAGCTCACTGCAATAACACCAAGGCCAAAGCTCTTGTGCTCATTTACTTACACTTGAGAAAAATTTTGCATAACCAAAACACAGACATGAAATTAATTTCTGGATTTGCACCAGTGGAAATTAGATTGGACTTGAGGACCAAATGCCAAAATCCACGTCTGTGCACAAGATTAATTCAAATCAGCATCTCCCTGTTTCTTTTGTGTTAGGAGAAATCAACCTTTAAAGGAGTAAAAAGAAAGTCTTAAACAACCAATAGAGATATGTGGAGTGGAGTGTCCATGGGAGGAGTGTGTAGGTCTCCAGAGCTGATGGCCAGCTAGAGCCCAGCACAGTCATGTGCCCCATCTTGAGTACAAAATTGCAGGGAAGAGGGCCCTACAGCTCTTCCCCTCTCTCTACTCAGCCATGGCTTGTTGGACACCTGATCTCAAATCCCATCACCTCCAGAGAGCTGTCACAAAGCTGTCTGCAAACTGCAGAGGAATCAGTAGGGTCACATAACCCATCCAAACACCACCAGGCACTGGGGACAGAAGAGATCAATGTATGGTGGGATTATACTCCTCATCAAGGTACTGAAGCACCCCAAGGTGGTGGACATTTTGGCATATCTGACATTAATGTCTACCAGAATATGAGAAACGAGATAAAGAAGTCTGTGCATCTGCATGTCCATTTTCTGTGAATTAATATGGCTATAACCTCTACTTACCCTGCACAGACCCTGTTCGGGTCTGCTCTCTTGCTCCTGATGCAAGGCTGCTCCAAACTCACACCTCCCCCATTATTCAGAATCATTTTCTCTTTTCAATAGAAAATGAAGAAACACATTTATGAAATAAAATGTTGGCTCCCAAGCCAGCATTGCCCAGCTCTTCCCCTCTCTCCACTTGCTCCCCATTGTGGTGATGTCTAACAGCAGCAACTTCCTCCCCTCTCTGTACAAGTTTCTTCTGCATTTCTACCATCTGCTCTATTTCACAGACCCCAAAATTACTTCTCACGAGGGCATCAACAGGCATCACATGCTTTAAAGGATCTTCCAAAGTTCACAGGTGGCTGTGTGCATCCCTAAAATACAAACATATTCCCAAAATAAGCCCTAAGAAAGGACTGAAGATGCTATTCAACGGCCAACTTCTCATCTCAATCGTTAATGCTGACCACCAGCAGTAGCAGCAGGATACAGTGCATTACAGTGCTGTAGCTGCAGCCTTGGGTCTGTCTAGAGTGGAGCTGAGCAACTACTGACAGCTGCTGTGAGTGGTTCCTGTGAGATTTGCCAGAGGACTTGGGGTTTACAGCCTGTGGTACCACCAAGGGCTGTGTGAGGATTTCCCTGTACATCAGTCACATGAAAACCAGCATCCACCATCTACATTATGGCCCCAAGACTTGGCTGGCACTGCAGCCTCAGATGATCTTCAAAGCCCACAAATCAAAGGAAGTTCAAATCCAAAATGGCAAGATCCTACTTTTGTCCATTTTTCTTAAAATCAAAACACAGTCTCTGGGCTGGAATAGCCCAGTGCCCACTTTTCCCATGGAGTAGACAGAACAGGAGCCTGGATAGGGAAGCTGCAATTTTGGGAGGGGAACTTTCCCCACCTTGCAGCTCAGAGATCCACAAGGCTATGAGACTTGTCCTGCTTGTCTTGCACATGGCATCCACAGGGCTGTGGACAATACACAGGCAGCAGCTAAAGGCACCATCTATGCCCAAAAGCTCTGACGTTGCCTTGCATCTTGTTCTTACAAAAGCCTTGCATCTGTTCTTGGCCTCCGAGCATTTTCTGTAAGAAAATTGTGTTTCAGAGAAACACCCATAGGACGCTTCCTCCTCCTTGTCTTGTATGTCTCCTTTGGAGCTGCTGCACCTGCCACAACAGAAGTGGCAATTTCAGAAGTGGTGTCCCCTATCCATCAGCAATATCTTCAGTGGGAACTCACCAAAATAATAAGGTGAAGGAAGGATAGTCTGTATTTCATCCTGGTAGTCTAAGCACCACGAGGGCACAGGAGATAAGAGCTGCAATGGAGCAGAGTCCCTGGGGTACCTGTACTGACAGCTCTACCACTGGCTGTGACACTCACCTCACCAAGCAAGCCAAGCAGCTGCTGCCACTCAGAGCCCACTGTGAACCTTGTCCTGTCCCACTTCTTGTCCTCACCGTTTGGACAATGGGATGTGAAGTGGCAGACGTTCATTTGCAAGCCAATAACCAGCCTGTAATTGTAGCCCACAAGTCTATTCATAACAGCCCGAAAAATACGGATGAGCTGGAGGGCCTGCACTGAATTTCTCTCTGTTCCTCTCTCACTAAAAGCTTTCAGCTGTGAAGTCCGTGATGACTGCAAAGCCTCAGGGGCCAGCTTTGCTACACAGAGAGAAGGCAAAGCAGCAGATGCTTAAAGAAACCCTTAGGGGATGCTTATAGACAGAGGGAAATCTGCTTTCTCAGGTTGCCAAGTCATTTGTCAACAAGGGCTCCGGACAGGCAGGCTAAAATATATAGCAGGACACTGCAGCAGGCATTTCAGTGCCACTTCTTAAAAGGTAATCCTGGAAATGCCAGGAGGCAATGCCTTCAGCTGTGATCCTCGACTGAATGCAACCAGTTCAGAAGTAAAACATTGCTGGTTACTTGTCTGGCAGTTGTTTGTCTGGAAATCCACCTCGGAGTTTCTCTATCCTCTTTTGGCTCTGCAGAGCTGCTAGGAATAAACTGAAGCACAACCCTTCCCCTTATCGTGGGCGCCAGCAAACCTGGCTTTCAGTGAAGCCAGGGAGTGGAAGGGCTGAATAAGAAGGTATTATTTACACAGGCTTTTTAGAGTTATCTGGCATTTTTAACTCTGCCCTGCAAGATATGCCAGGTCCTGGTGCAGGGAGGAAAACCTCATTACCAGCATGGGCTCAGCTCTCCAGTTCAGTGGGTGCAGAGCATGACCCATGCTGGAAAATCCAATCCACAGCATGTAGTGAGGAAACCCGAAAAAATCAGGCTGTTCAACAAAACAGACATGAAATCTCAGCTGATCACACATTCATTAAGCCTGCCAGAAGTTCAAGAGAACCACAATCTGACTTGCCTGCAGAAATTAGACTTCAAAGACGACCCACCTCTGGATCAGATCAAAATTCTTCCAAAAAAAAATCCACACGGGACCATCTGGCCTCCCGTGATGCTTTAAAGGCTTGAAGCAGAGCAACCCTTTAATTCAAGTACTCATCTGTCACTAACAATTTTGTCATATCCTAAGCTGCCAACTGCTTTCCACATGACCACAGCCATTGACAAGTATTTGATTTCCAGTGCAAAATCTTCCTGCCACCCACTGGACCAGTGTTTTCTTTCCCAGTTGAAACTAGCAGTGATGCTCACCAGACAGGTCGAGGCTTGGAGTTACTTTTTCTTTGCAAGCATAACAAGTCCACAGCTTGCTGTGAGCCGAGTTATAGCTCAGCCAGGACAAACAGATCAAGTTCCAGCTGATTTCTTGACGCTTTGGGCTTGCCCCTGGCAGCCCAGTTGGATATCTACCTTGCAAGACTCCTGAAGAATCTCTTTTGGACCGACAATTTTCTGTCTCCATCCCTCACGCAGCACAGGCATTGCCCTGTTCCAGAGGTGGCTGCTGACAGGGTAGCACTGTGGTGATGTTCAAGACTCCACCATGTGTTAGCACAATACCAAAAAGCACAATACTGCAAGTTTTCCACAGTGGCTATGACTACACACAGATATCTTAGGGCAGGGAGGGAAGAGGGGTGTATCCTCCTAACACCAGGGAAGCAGCATGCCCACAAACAGCATTCGGCAGGAGCACTGTAGCTAGTCAAGGCACACCACAAACTATCCCAGCCCCACTGCTTTCCTGCAGATGAGATTTTTTCTCCCCAAAGGGCAGAAAAACACTTCCTTGACTGCGGAACACAAATTTAACCTGATTCTGCACACAAGGAAAGCCAAGAGCAGCTGATAGGCTGTTCAGAGCAGCCCTTCACCCCCGAGCAGCCCCTCCTCGGGAGGGTGGCAATTGCCTGGGGATCATTCCCGGTACGGCTGCCCATGCAGCTGCTGTTTAGCCAGGTCCACGGGCCACCCTGGGAGTATCCCAAGCCGACAAGAACGCGCGTGAAGCTAAAAAGCAGGCTCCTCCCGAGGACAGGCAGCTATAATTACAAAGCCCACATCTGTTAACGTTGCATAATCTTAACATCATCCGAGGCTCGCGGAGGGGGGAAAAGAACTCATCTCTGCTTAGAAAACTCCTTGCCGGCTGTAAGAGAAGGATAGGAAGAAAGGCAGGGTGGGAGGGAGAAGAAGTGGGGAGCAGAGCCGGGGCTGGCGGCCCCGCAGGGGTGGCAGGGGGTGGCTGCGGGTCCCTGCCAGGGCCGGGCTCTGTGCTCTGTTTTGAACGGCTGCTGCGGATGTCGGGATCATGGGTGGAGGCCGGTTATGAGCCAAGTGAGTTTGTGCGAACAAAAGCTAAAGCCCTAAATCTGGACCGTCCAGGGCTCTCTGGGATTTTCAATTTCCTTCCTTGTTCTTGCTCTGAAAGAAGCAGTTGGAGGCAGGAGGGTGAACGGGGGGCGCTGAAATGGTGCTCAAAAAAAATTTTCATACTTGAGACGGGTCAGTTGAGCATAAACATGCTGATAATATTGCTCAGGGAAGGTCCCTCGTGTGCACTAAGCACGGGAAAAATGCAAGAGGTTTTTAACCACATATGGTTAGCCCTATTTTGATATATTTTTGATATCAATAAAAGAAATTATTCCAACTGGATTAAGAAAGATGGTAAGAGAGCGTATATGGGGAAGAGAAGAGGTGCAGAAGCCTTGACTGAGCCTGTCATCCTGTTGTGGAGATTGGTTTGGATGCAGTACCTGATAGACACATTCCCTGGAAGTGCCTTGCTCTGGTCCTTCTGCTCCTCATCCTCCCTGCACTGGGTTCCAGGCAGAGCAGGATAGCAATTCAGAGGGCTTTAAATCATTTTAACCATAACAGGAAGGATTTATGCAGGCAACAAAGATGACTGGAGCTTTAATATGTCAGCTCAAGAAAAGTGATGGGAGCTTAATGCCAGCAGCAGCCCCTGGGAGCTCTGAGTGCCAATGTTCAAGTTTATAATGCCCACCTGCTCCACTACCAGTGCCCATGGAGGTGAGGACATCAGTATCATCCTCAGTAGAGCTGTTTTATGAGACAAAAACACTCTGCACTTCCACACCACCTCCCATCCAGGACCCTGGAGGATGCCAAAGGCCATTTTTCCTTCCTACACTTTTTTCATTATCCCACAGCCTGATGGTCCAAGATGCCTTAAGACAAAAAAAAAAAAAAAAGGTCCAATTACTGCTCTTAAAAGCAGTACCCTAAAGCAGGGAAACAGGTTCTCCAAAAATAAAGACTACACAGAAATGTGTGGTGCTTTCCAAAAGCATGGGATGCACGCAAATGGAATACCCATAACAGCGGATAAAACCTTCACAGTGTAGGGATAGGATATTGTTCTGCTTATCAAGGAGTTTACAGCCTCTTAGTTTTGGTGTCCTAAACAGTTCCCTGGGAAGATGCAGGCTCCTAGATCACCAGTTCAAGCCTACAAAATCCTAAGCTTCTTATTCATCTTTCCTAGACAGTTTGGTTAAATCCACAGATCCCTGGGACCACATGGATTCATGGGACCACCTGTGCTGCCTGAAAAATACCAGTCTGGGACTCAAAGCAGCTCCTTGAACCTCTTTTCATTAACTTTTGTTTTTAAATGGCTTTTAGCAACTGAATTAAAAAAAAAAAAAAGGTCCTAGTTCATTGTTGAGTCTTTGAAAAATACGTTCAAATACAAGTCCAATTCCAACAGGGATAAGCTGTCTCATGACTACTCATACTTCTAAAAACCCCATAAACATGCCGAGGCTCCAGTAAAATCCCAGTCCTCCCATCCATCCATCTATCCATTCAGCAAAGAGAGGTCTGAGCCTCCAGTGCCTCAGGCCCCGAGTTCTTGCTGCCTTTCTTGAGCAGAAAGCCTGACTTAGCTGTAGTTTTTTGCTTGACAGCTCATTTATATTCTACCTTAGAAGTGTCCCTCCAGTGTGTCCTCCTGCAGCTAATGTGGGAAAAGCCCCTGAAGCCCTGAAGGGGAGGAAGACAGCATCAGCTGACAGGTCTCAAAAGCACTTACCAAAGAGATTTCTTTCTCACCATTTCTAGTAAACATCAATAAAACTATGCCACAATAAATCTCCCGGACTGCACAGCTCTCTGAGCACTCACACCTCCTCTCCTGCCATCCTGTGATGCTGACATGTCTCCAGCTACCCTGCCTGCACTAGGGATCCCAAATGCTAAATCCCAGCACCACCAAATTCACTCCTAAAACCCCTCCAGGCTCTTCTGCAATGTTCTGTAGAAATGTTACAGAAAATATCACCCATGCATTGTTTCCTCCTTTCTCTTTCCAGGGTTTTTAAAGTCCCCTGGAAGCTTTTCTCATCAGGAAGGCAGCAGTGCCCTCACCAGCACACCTGAGGCCAAAGAAAAAGCCACACAGGGACCCAGCCCACTGTCATTTTAACTTCTGCTCCCATCTGAGGGCAGTGCTGCTGGAGACTGTCAGACGGCTCGGGAGGAAGTCTCCTGGCAGGGCTCCACCAAAGTGGAGTTGCTAGGTCATTGGAACAATAAAAAGGCAAGAAAAAACATCCTGGATGTAAAAAAGAAAAGGGAAAAAAAAAAAAGAAAAATCCATGGCGGTATGACAGCACTGGTTAAGTGGAAAGAAACAGGCTGGAGAGGCTGGAGGGAGTCGGGCCATGCACACGACTTCACTTCTAACATGGCTCCAGAGCTCTCACATGAATAATTCCAGAAACCTGGAATTTGTCTGCAAGGTTTGAAATTGGTGAAAATCTCACATGGAACAGTATTTCCAGGGAAGCCAGTTCACTGCTGCTACAGAGAGATTAATTGCCCTTTGTATGTTAGCCAGACATCACAACCCATTGGATGACTTCCTTGCCCTATCACACAGCCCAGCAGCTGCCTATGTTCATTTAAACTATATTAATATACACCCATATAAGAAACCTGCCTCTCAGCCTGCCTGTGTTTCGGTGATAAGGGAGTGAGCAGCTTCACAAGAGGCAGAGCACCCCACAGACCTGGGGCTTGTGCTCCTCTGTAAGGCAAGGTGTTAGAGGCGTAGAAGCTGCAGGACATAATTTTGCTTTCTGAAGTCTAATTTCAGGGCCAGAAGGGAGCATTAGCTCATTCTGTCTGACCTCATGATAACCAAAGTCATTCCACATAGCTTATTTACTCCCAGGATAAGCTCAGTGACTTGTATTTGAATTGAACAGATCGTGCAGGGGGAAAAAACCCAAACTACCGGTAGTTGTGACTATTTGGGATTTTACTTAAGACCACAAGAACAATAAGCTGAAGCACAGATTTTTCTGCACAAAATCTCAATGTCCATCAAAACGTCATGCCTGGTAGTGTGAAGCATACAAACAGCAGGAGCCATTAGCCCCAGGGGCCAAGAACTCAGCCCTCTGCAGGCCCAGGAAAAAACAAGATGGTAATTTCACATCAGACTCTGGAAACAAAACCACAGGTCACCACTCCAAAGTGGTATGAGTCCAGGAGCTGCTCCCCACAGCCAGGAGGGGACAATAAATACTGGGGAGATGGAGGAAGGAGTAGGAAAAAGAGGCAGCGCTGGGAGCAGCCAGGGGCTGCCATGGGTCCCCCCCTGGTGGCTGAGCTCTGCTGCTCACTGACACAGGTGGGCTTTGGTCCAGGTGTCTTGACTAAAACCTTGCTCTTGCAACGCACTTAAGAACAGCTCCCCAGGGAACTATTTTCTGTGCTTAACATCAAGCACATGCCAAAGAGCTTTGCTGGCTGTCAGTTGCACCAGGGATGATGGCCAGCTTGGGAACTGAGTAACTGATGTGGTGAGGATTAGAAGAATGAAGAGCTCTCCTGGATGCAGGAGAATCACAAGGCCACCAAGTGGTAGATGGAGTTTGGTGACATATAGATGAAAGGCTTGCTGGATTCCTCTCTCCACATAGACTAAAAAATGCAGTCTCATCCCAGGGGAAAACTGATGATAGCCCTTACACCCAGCTCTCACCTCCCAGCTGAAGGTAGGATGCAGGGCAAGATGTCATGACAGTGAGAACCTCGGATGTTCTCACAGCTCCTACTCTTCCAGCAAGGGACAGTGAGACTTCTGAACAAGTCTCACTTCTCAAGGGATGGAGAAAAAAGCAAACAGGCAAAAAAATAAAGCAGGTTAAAAAGAACTTAATCCCCAAAAGATATAAGGGCCCCCACCTCCCTTCCCCCATCTGCTGCAAAAGGATGATGATCTAAATCGCATTTCCTAGATGACACCGCACCGATCTGATGCCGGAAGCGGCGGTGGCAGCGCTCAGGATGGCGCCAGACCTCCTTCTTCCAGGGAATGAGCCAGGTCCTTCCCTGCTGGCACTCACCAGCTGGTCACACTGCCATGCAAAGGAGCAGCATGCCCATGTTCCTACTGCTATCCTGCACCACTCTCCCACTGACTCTGCAGTCACACATTTCCTTTCTGAGAACCAGGGGGGAAGGGATTTACCATTTCCAGTGCCTTTCTGCACATGGTTCAGGGAAGCTGAAAAATAAGACACCTTCTTTCAGATGTGGCCAGCAGTGGAAATGGGTGACTGAGAAGGGCAGAACTAGGCTGTCACCCTCCAAGCTGTCACTGAAGACTCACAAGGAGTCAGGGTCAGGTCACATCCTACCTTGATGCATACGGGCACAGCTGAGCAAGGCAGCACAAGAGGCCAGAAAACTGCACCCAAAACCCATCTGCTTACTCACCATCCCAGATTACTGAGCACAAAGCCACCTCACACCAACCACCTTGGCCATCAAATGACCATCAACTTCAGTGTTAACCCAGCACGTGGCACAGCTTACTCAGCACCATCCGATCCAGGTGTACCAGCCATTTGCAAGACAGAATTATGAGGATCTCTGTCTGCATGGTATAGAGTGTTCTCAAAGACCACAAAACTGCTGTTACTTCCAGTTCCCAAGTCAGAAGCCTCCTGGTGCTCATTTGGCTTTCTTCATGCATCATATTTGCTCCCTGTCCCCAAGAAAATACCATCTTCATTATTATTTTGCACTCTCTGATTATGTTTCCCTCCTAAGAAACATCCTTTCAAAGGGCTTTTATCTACAGGGTTGGCTGCCAGTCTAATACTGCAGCCCCATTCTGCATTTGCTGAAAGAGCTGATAATGTCCTAAAAAGAATTAACATTTAGATGTTAGTTCTGTAACCAAATCTGAATCAAACAATGATGACTGTTCAAATGCCTAAAGCTACTCAGGGGTACTTTCATTTAAGCTCTACCAAGCTTGTACCAGGGGTAAGGAGCTTTCTAAAGATGCCTTTGTGAGCACCAGCTACTGAAACCCTTTTCCTTGTCCCTCCAGACACAGATACAATTATGCCCAGCTCCGGCACAAAGATAAAGGCTGAATTACAAGAGCAGTATTATGCTCCACAATCAGGGTCCTTGATTCCAAGTGACAAGGAAAGCAAATCATGCGCAGTTGGTTTGTGGATGCTTCCACTCCTGGAAATCATTCCCATCACAGCGATAGAAATTAGTTCAATAGACAGGGTTACCTTTTGCGTTTCCTCCCCAGATTGCTAAATTACCTTGTCAGCTTGTGAGATCTTACAAGTTATGCAGGGCCAAAGCTGGCCAGCACTTGTCTGGGATATTTCTTTGAAGAAAGTTTAACTACCAGCTGCTACAGTTTCCCTGATAAGAAAGGGTTTTCTTACATATAATGGCACAGATGTAATGGGACAGTTATTCAGAGATGCTGTGAAACCCTTCTCATTTTTAAAAACGTATTAGAGGAGTATCTTCTGGGAAGATACTTCCCTGCAAAGGGAGATATCTTGATACCCCTTGGGAGATGTCTTGAGATCCCTTCCAGACCTGCCTTTTGGTTTTAAAGAGCACAAAAAAACAAAGCCAAATGAAAACCCCCTTAAATATCCAAACTCCAACCTCCACCCTCCAACTTAGGTTTTCTCCAAAAAGTGCTGTCCTCCCCCCTGAACAGATCCTGACGTGCTGGGGGGGGGCTGGGCAGCAGTACCCTCCTGCTATGCTATCAGAGAAGGTATTTTTCAGGTAATATACTGAAGCCAAATCTTCAACTTTGTGTGATTCATCCCTGCTTCAGCAAAGTTCACCAGAGCATGATGTTTCACATCAGTCCTCTGGGCTTAAGAGATTTTCCACAAGAGGAAGGGTGTTAACGCCAGCATCCTAACAAGCAGTGACGTGAATAATTGTGCTCTATAGATCTGAATTCCCCTTGTCACTCCAGATGCAGAGGTGCCTTTTAGAAAAAAAGAGCCCTCCTTTGCTACCAGCAACTAAAGAAGCCTGTCCACGAGTCCAAAATGCCTGCACAGGGTTTATTCCATGGTCTGGAGATCCTTGTGGGAATCCAAGGGTGGTTCTGGTAACAGAAATGACAATCATGTCTGCCTGATTACAGAGGGAAGAGGTCAGACTGATCCTATAACAGCCTTTAAAACCTCTGCCATCACAACTTGCTGAAAAATGCTGAGAAAAACGCCCTAAATGCGTGTGAGCAACAAGATGTCCTCTGGGAAAGCCTGGGCTGCACCCCTGGGACAACAGCTAACCCTGCCAAGTTAACCCTTTGTGTACAGTTTGCATGCCTTTCTATCAGACCACTTAAAATTCCTCCTCACTCTGTTCCTACTGATTTCATCTCAGAATTAAATTAGCTCATATTTAAAAAGAAAAGGGTATTTTCTCCCAAACTTCAGCTGCAAGATCCTCGTTGCCATCAAACCACTATGTAAAAGGTCCCTCAAACATCTTCGTGTTTGCCTTGGCAAAAGAACTGCAAAGGTCATGGCATTTCCAGAGGGTTTTTCCAACCACCAAATTGGGAACCCAAGATGAGGTGCTCACACAGGTGGGCAGAAGGAAGGACCTGCAACATTTTGTCTCATTGAGAGTGACATGGTCACCTTCAAACAGCTAAAACTGGTCAGACCACAGTCAGGATGCTGCAAAAGCAGTTCTAAAGGTCTTACGAGCTTCATGTCCCTGTAAAGAGTGAAAAGGCAGATGAAGCTTGCTTCTCCCAGTGGAGGATCAATCCACCAAGGTCAAGCCTTGCAGAAGCTGGACAGAAAGCAACTGGGTTTGCACCCAGTGTTCCTGCTGTGTTACCCTGCACTTCTCTGTGCACCCCCTCTTTTCCTAGCAAAGCGAGTCAATGAAGAGGGCTGTACTTCTCCCGCAGATGCATGGGCAGAGCCCTGCCAAGCAGGGGTGTCTGAAACAGTCCTTCAAAATCCTCTGGAGACCGGCTTTGAGCTAGTAGTATTTTTAAATACACCAATCTGGGCTTCTTGTGTGACTGCTGAAATTGCAGCTAACGTTTTCAAAGCATTTTTATCTACCTCCTCAACAGCAAGAAGCTCTTTTTCTACCCCTCTAAGCGATTCTCCTGTAATGACAACTCCAGGAGTTGGGGTTTTAGGAAAAGACAGCCAAATCTTAGGAGGCTCTTGACACAGATCCTGACTTCTGGCAGCAGTACTCCCTCGCCCACAGCTGAGATGCTGACTGCAGCTTGGGAGATGCTTAAGTAACCAACTGCAAAACTATTTATCAAATGACTCCAAGACAAGGGCACAGCAGATGCAAAAGCAGATATAATCCTCCTCAACAGCCATGCCTGCACACAGGACAGGCAACGGAAAACTGCTTCACCCAAAGCTGCAAAGGAACAGGGGGCAGCAGCATGGGAGTAGCAACAGCTCATAGGATATTACACCCTGTTTTTGCATTTCAGGAACTTTTTAAATTATATTTTTATCTCTCATGCATTTCATACTGGATTCTGAAAAGATGTAGCTTCTGAGACAGTTCTGTTTGTCCTCCTACATTGCAATAAGTGAGCCTGGGAGGCAGAGACCTCCAAGACAGCAGGTTCCTACAGGTTTTTGAACACCAGCACTTTACTAGAGGAGACTCTAGTGAGTGTCCAACTTGGGGAGCTGCTGCATCCAGAGCAAGAGGGATCACCACGGCTCGGTCAATGCTGCAGCCGTGGGACCCATACACACTCATCACCCACAGAACCAAAAATATACCATGGCACACTCAGTAACACCACCGCCCTGTGGTGAGCAGAAGAGAACAAACCACAGGTCCTACTCACAGAGAAGCTTTCTCAAATGTCTCTCTCTTCCATGGGTTTGCCCAAGCACTGACAGCTCTAAAAATCTTCCTCTTTCTCCCCTGGTTTTACACAACCAGGCTTTTTACTCCAGTGAGGGGAAACCTCGCATCATTTTACCTTTCTCCTGCTGATCCCTCTGCTCACCTTGGCTCAGCCTGCCCCTTCTCCAAGCTCTTCAGAACCATGAGTGGCCAGCACCCTATCCAGCACCCAGATGAGATAAAAAACAAATTAACAGCAAAGAAGGGATATGACCCAAGATTGTAAAATCTGTATTATAAACCTCACTGTATTCAGATCCTACAAGACGTCTACATTTTAAGCAGGACCTGATTCTTATTCCCTTTTCCCCCTGTTCTCTCCAGAGCATTTCAGTAGACTGGGTCTGACAGCAGCATTACTATAGCACAGGCAACAGCTACACTAACAGCTTGGAGGAGCTGAAGTTTACAGAGCTTCCTTTACTCAAGGGAACTGCATTTTTCTAAGATTATATTATTACTTGGGCTGGTCGCTCAGTAATGCAACATCATTTCCCTTTTGGGTGGGAAAGTTCTCTCCTTGTCCTCGGATGCGAATGATTTCAGCCTGAAAGGATGAACATGGACTCTGCATGAACTGTGCCCCTTGCTGAAGCAGCAGGATGTTATATATATAACACCTGGGCATTAAAAAAATATATGGTGATGGGTGCACACACTTCAGCTGTATGCATGCAGAAATGGGACAGAGAGAAGGGTTGCCAGATGTGACAAAACTATTTTCTTCTGATAAGCACCCACACGCTTCATTCTTTCACTAAGTCTGTGCTTGTAGCCCTCTTGCATCTCCTCTGGATGAATATCTCAGCAAATGAACCTCTAGTATTTAAAGAAAACAAAAAATTACAATGCAAATGTTGTAAAACTGCTCAGAGAAATAAAAATTTGAATTTGTAATCAGGTCTCTGTCACTGCAAATTGGATTCTGCCTTCTTTGCTCAGCCATTCAGGAAAGAGGAAAAACCTATTGTATGACCTACATCTTCAATTGCATGTAAATAACAGGGCCTGTGGTTGGGGTATTCAGGCATTGTGATGAGCTTGCTCACAAGCTACAGACTATGGATTTTGCATTGAACGTTGTCAGAATATTCCGAATGACCAACCTTTAATTTGCTTGGAGCACCTTCTGACACGCTGGCTGGCCAAACTGCCCCAAAGCTTCTTTGCACCATTTCAACAGCAGAAAGATACCAGAACATGTGCCAGGATCTGGCCATGCGTTTTTCCAGAGAAGCCCTGTCCCTGAGTGGATCAGCCCAGGTTTAAGCAGTGCTGTTTGTCTGCCCAGAGACAAACACACACACCTGATATTCCCACACACACCCTCCCAATACCAGAGAAATTCTCTTGAAACTCCTTGGGGAAGGAAATCCAGAGGGTTTACACTGGCTATCTGTAATCCATCCAACTCCAGATCATTTTCCCCAGAGATATTTCACAGGTTGTAGCCCTACCTGGAGGAGCACCCCATGCATGTCAGGGGCAGCTGGGCTGGGCTCAGACAGAGGCAGAAAGACAGCACTTCTGTGCTGCAAAAAGGCAGCCAGCTGAGCCACAGCTGAACCCTGCCACTCTCTACCTATCCTTGCTTTGGAAATGGTATGTAGCTCCCATCGATGGGGAACCCACAGAGCCGGCCAGGAGGTCCTTCCAGCATTGACTCCGGAAGAGTCACAGACGTTGGTGGTGCCTTAATCTCTTCACCACAGCACTGAAACACCATTGCTACACAGACAGGTTTTACTGGCTTGATTAGCTTGTTAATTGAAATAGTTAGTTATTCTGTTGGGGTTATTTTTACTAGCTTGGATGAAAGCTAGTAAAGCTTCATTAAAACCTTCACAACCAGACTGATGCTACCAAGTTTCATGTTTCACATTTTGGATGCACAGGCACAGTCCCAGTCTCAGCAGCATCCATTTGTTTTGCACTATAGCCACCGAGACCATCAGCCTTTTTAACCCTCCGCTAAGTGAGCATAATCCTCTGCCACCTCCAAGAGATGTGAGGCCATCAGCCTCAGCAGCTCATCTGGCCTCTGCAGATGAGCAGGATGGGGAGAATGGAGGATGGAGCAAACCGAACAGCTTGAGAATTCAGTCATAGAGGTTTTCTGACTACCAGCCCAAAAACTGGTAAGAGCAGGTGAAGGAAACAAGTTGTTGCAGAAACCCCACACTCCTCTAAACTTATCAGTATCTGCAACTTTTGATACGGAAGAGAATATTTGCTGAAGAAGGCAGCCCTGCACCAGCAAGGCTGGCATCAGCCCCTGCAGACACAGCAGCAACTGCCCATTTCCCTCATCCTCCTGGCCACAAGAAAAACTTGAAGCAAGTTAAATTATCTCCAAAGTGGTGACAGCTGCTGGACCAGAACACACTGCAAACACCAGCTGAATGGGCATGGGCTGGCACTGTTGTTTTGGTGCTGAGAAACTAAACTTTGCAGAGAGCCCAATAACAGGCTTCAGCTACAGCAGCTCTCCCCTTACCCACTGTGCCCTGCTTATAGCTCAGCATCACATTCACTGCACAGGGAGGTGCAAATCAATACACATCACTATGTGCTCCCTGACTGCCACGTTACACAATTATCTTGCAGACCATATTCATTTAGCACTTAAATATCACACAAAGTGCTTCCACAGATTGATGTGAACCCAGCAGGTCAGTGCATGACCCTTGCTATCTTCTGGGGCTTGGGATGGGGAACAGGGAGAAAAGATGATCTCTAATCTTCCTCCTTTTTCGAAATGCCTTCTTTTCCTTCTCATTTCTTTTTTTTGCTTTTAATTATGTACCTCCAAGGAGCAGAGCTAAATCCATAGAACCAAATACACTTACAGCTCACAGAAGAGCAGCAAAGATGCCTGAGACAGGAAAACCCTGCAGCCTTTTGATAGCAATGCGGAGGCACAGGAGGCAATCCTTCCTTGTCCCCACACCACAGAGGGAGGAAGCATCATTCCTGCAACACCCACGGTCACCTGAAATTGTATCAAAGCTAGACAGCAGCATCTTACACCTCTCTGCATCAGTGTGACTGCGGGGAGAGACAGGCTTCAGTTCCCCAAAGAGCCACAAAATAAGTACTGCAAAATGTGAGGCATGTTTGGAGGCAACAACATACTTTTGTGCAAAGAAGCATCCTCAGCATCCTTTTCCTTCACTGATAAATTTGCTTCTTCCTCTCACAGAAAGTTTCAGACAGAAAGTTAAATACATAAATAAATATGGACTGTTCATCCCCACTAAGAGGGTTGGAAAGTTTCTTGCAGCAGCCAGCCTAAATCTCTGCTGCAAACAAAGCTGGTTCCTTCCCAAGTGATTTCACACCTTATTTCTGGGCCTCCCAACAGGGAAGCTGCAAAGAAAAGTGGCACTTGGCATGGGAGAGAGGTGCTGCAGACAGGACAAACACAGATGGCAGAAAAGCAGATCAACTTCTTAGGGCAAGCCCATTGCCAGCAGCCACATGCTGTGCTGGATGCAGTGGCAGGGCACCTGTGTACAACAGAAGTAACAGGAAAAGGGATGTTGTAGAAACCAGGGGAGACCCCAGCCACAATGACTTTGACAGGGCTCAGTCCCACCTCTGCTGTCCTTGTGGTGTCACTGGAATTATTCCCATTTCACAGATGGGAAACCTGAAATACAGAGACCTGCAGGAGGACATAGATTGTAAGTGAACCCCCACCTGCCCAGGGCTGGTGGCACACAGTGCCTTTTGGCTCACCCAGTGCCCATGCAAAGGAGCTGCCAGGAAGGCTTTTATGCAGGGATTTGACAATGCTTTAACTTTACTGTCACCAGCTTTCTTCCTTCCTACTTCATCTATTTTTTTTTTGTGTTCCTCCCCCTGGGTTCAGACTGTATTTTGAACACAGGCGAAAGCCATCTGTCCTCATCTCTCCACCAGACAAGCCCAGGGAGGGTCTGACAGGCAGGGTGGCAGATGCAGACCGAGGCACAGGCTGTCCAGGAAGGCAGCGAGGCTCTGAGGGCAGCCCTGCTCCCACCCCTCTCCCTTGCCCTACGCTTTGTGAGAGACTCAAAAGCCCCATTTTTACACCCACTACCTCACCATCTGCTCCCTAAGCCCCGCCTGAGAAAGGGCTTTTTCCGCCCAGGCTCAGGCTGTTTCAAAGGGAGATGTAATCTTCATTTCCCTGTAGCGCCAGGGTAATGCGTTCACAAGAAATGCTCCCCCTGTTTCAAGCAGGCATTTTCAAAAGTACAAAATATCTACGAGGGGCAGGAGCAGTAGTGAGACAAACAGGGATTTCTAAAGCATCTACAACTCAACCTGAGAGTGATTCAGGAGATCCCACCAGCCTACTCCCACAACAGCAGACAATTCCCTTGACTGACAGGCATAGAGCTGGAGCTAACAGCGAGTGAATCACAGCTGTCAGGACCCAGCATAATTCATGATGCCATTTGCTGGAGAGCGAGCTACTGCTGGGCTATTTATCACCCCTTCGTGATGCGTCCCCTATTCCTTGTGGATGGTGTTGACATAATTCACGAGCACCTGTAGCTGCTGAGCACTCTGCACTGAGCAAAGCCTCCACTGCTGAGCCGGGCAGCCGGACACTGGTAGCCTGACAAATGGATTTTCCAGCATGTGGACAGATAGTTGAGCTTTTCAGACTCTTAACAAAGGAAATGCATTCCTCCACTGACTCTCAGGAGTCATCAAGGTCACAGGAAAAGATGCCAGATAGAAAACTGGGATGAATTTTGGGGGGGTTTTCTGTCCACTGAGGAATTTGAGTGGCTCTCATCAAATAATAGGCAAGCACTTTGCTGGCAAGTTGCAGATTTTATCTTCACAAGGTTAGTAACAGGTAAGACAGCATTGTTCTCTCGCAGTTCAGAGGGCAAACGGATACTTGGAGTAGCACAAAGAAGTGGCTGAGCTGGGAACAGACCCAAATCTCCTTAATTTCAAAGCAGTATCCTAGTCACCAAGCTGCTCTCACACAAACGCTGCTAGTTAAGTGCTTTCTCATCCACTGAAGGGTACATTCCAGCTGATATCCACAACTATCATTTTGTCTAGTGTGGATACATCCCACAAAGGCAGGCCTTGGGTTTGTGAAGAAAACTAAAATGTTATGAATGTAGTTTTGTCACATTCCCTGAAATTGTACAGCTTCATGCAACTAAATGCAAGCCCAAGTACCAAGGCACGGTATTTTCTCCACATCAGAAACTAAAAGATGAAATTTGACAGTCCAGTTCAGGTGGGTGATCAATCCTAAACCTACTTAAAACCTGCACAGGAGTAATTTGACATATTGGATCCCGTATATCACCTGCAGATACCCAGCACTTTCCAAACTCATTGAGAATTAGTCATCCCTAGAGCTATGTGTCTACTTTGGTAAGTGAGCCAGTTTACTGAGTGGCACTTGAGCCCTGCCTGTTCTGGGAAAAACATGGTTTATCCTGTGCTGAAACCAAATTCAGCATAATTTCTAAAGCATGAAACTAATCATTGCTCCTGGTAACTACGCTGTAGATGTAGCATACAAGTTAAAATGTGACGTTATACATGACTAATCTGACAGTCTGTAGGCGATGTAGAGAAAGAGGGTATTTACAGAGAGCTGATAGCATCTGTCGCCACACCTGGATGTCGGTCAGCACCTAAGGTGAGATGAGGGCACATCTTGAGACAAACAGAAGTCAAACCAGACCCCGAAGACCACCTACAAGAGCCACCAATTTCCCACCTGGGAAGCATTTTGGTGTGTAGACATCATTGACAGTACTCCTGGTCCCCCAAAAACCTTCCTCAAGTTCCTCTGTGAAGTTCCCACCGCTCTTCTTCCAGTCAGTCCATGCAGCTACAACGTGTTTACACTTTCCCACCCACGATTCCCATCCCAAACCTTCACCCACTGAAGCAGTTGCTCGAAGCACCATGAGCTGGGCAACGTTAAAAAGTAAAAGGGATTTGAGGAGTGGTGGGGGTGTTACATTTAGCAGCTGAATCAGCTCTGGGTGATGCCGGGATGCTCAGCAACCCACAGTCGCGGCGCAGCACAGAGTGCCCGGCGTCCCACGCCACGAGAGACCCGCACGGTGTCGGACCTCACGCACTTTCCACTGCACCACTACTTCTGCCGGGATGAAATCCCGTCCCTACCCCCATCCCCATCCGCATCGCGGGGCACTCACCCGGGCTGTCGGCTTGTCCCGCGGCGGGAGGCGAGAAAGGGCGGCCGAGGCGGTTTCGGGACGGAGGAGGAGGAGGAGGAAGA